>WEIT01027108.1:2208-32727 GCA_013389985.1 Dryoscopus gambensis
TGACAGGTCAGACAAGATATGAAAAATACTCCTGAAGTATATTTTGATAGAGGATGAATAGGTAAAAGTGATGAAAGAGAATTTTCCTCCCCTCTGGATGTTACCTATTTGGAGAAGCTATGGAGTATAATTCCAGTGACAGCAAGTAAAGTAAATCTGTGTGTTTATATTAGATAACATCTAACTGGGGAACCTCTTTTTCCAGATCATTGATAATGGGGGACAAATTGATTATGAAACTATGTATTTTCCTTATTTGTCCCTTGGCTTTTCTTGTATTTTCAATATTTAAACGTAAAGGTTAAAAAACTAAAGCTTTGCAGTGTTTCAGTGAAGAAAAACTACGTCATGAATTGGTGTGCTCCATTGGTCAGGTGTGAAGAATGCTTAACTAAATCAAAGTTTATCTTAGAGATGACCCTTAATGCATTTATGCATTATGTCAAAGTAGCAGGGATTAAAGGAGTTCCTGTCACCAAGATTAAACTGCTTTGTTTATGAATTTCCAAGGACAATGAATGCTTGATTTGTGCACTTTTTAAATTTCACCTTGTTTATAAAATATAGGCCTAAATCATTGGCAATGTTTTGCTGTTTAGAACTTATGACACATATTTCGTGTTCTGTACTTTCAAATCAGTAGTATTTTCAACCCTTTAAAAATTGAGCACTCGGAATCCCATATAGAGTGTCCTATGAATCTATATTCATGCGTGTTATCACTTACTTCGTAACCCGACATTAATTTAAAAGGGATGGATCAAAAAAGACAGTTTCAGATTTCTGGATAATGAGTCATACAGTGCTTTGTTACAGATAAAACTATATTTGCAGGGAGCAGTAAGTCTAGACTAGATCCTTGAAGGAATGCTTCAGACTTTAAATACTATGTTTTATATGGCAGCAGATACAGAGCTAAATCAGCAGGGTTCGGGAGGCCTGCCACATGCAGGGCAATAGACATTGAGTGATTGCGAAAGCTTTATTCATAATTCAAGGAATGAAAGCTCATCACTGTTTGCTTTACTGAAAAAAAAATACCTCCTTGAACTGATACTTCTTTTTCAGTTCCGTAGTGTTGGGAAACAGGGCTATTGTGAGAGGCCTTAAACTGAAATCCGTAATAACTTTGCTCTGCCATCACTCTGCTGTGTAACCCCTAAAAATTAATTTCTCTTATGCTTTAGTTTCCCCATTTATAAAAGCAATCCTGATGTGTTTCCTACACAAAGATTTTGACGCATGTAAATAAAATACTCTGCAAAGATGCTGTATATTTACAGGTAGGTATTAGTCTGCCTCTTCAAAAATGGTTTGTGTCAGATTGTATTTCTGCTTATACATTTCGTTTTCTTATTAATATTAATTATACTGTTTTGTTTTGTTTTTATTTTGCCTCTGTTCTCCCAATAGAACCAGGAATAGAAATGATCAACGGTCCATTTTTCATGCACATGATAAAGCAGAAATATACTTGTTTTTCCATGCAGTGCAAATTTTTATTTTCTCATTCATATTTTATTACAGATCAGGGAATACAATGGACAGATGCAGGGAATTACCAGTGCAGGATTCGCATCCTTAACATTTGATGGAACTGTAGGAGCTCCAGTAGTTCCTCGAACTTCTAGCAAAGTGTACACTTTCATGGATGAAGAACAGAAAACAATAGAAGAGTTACGTAATTGGGCAGCCAGTAATATTTCCATCTCTGGACCAGCAGCAAAATTGTCTGGTGTTCAGCCAATGCTGTTCTTTGATCTCACTTGCCAGCTGGTAGGAAAAGCCAAAGTGGATGGATCCTCTTTTCTTCTAAAGGTAGACTTATTTTTAAAAATAATTTGTTAGCTTTATTAAGACACTGTGATACATTTTTCAGTAAAACAAACACTTAATTTAAATAATACTATGTAGATAAATATTTTGAGTGTAAGCAGATCTGTGATCCTTGGCCATTTTGTTTATATGAAAAGAAAATGGAAAGCCCACTGCTCTTTGAAGTTGATCACCTGATTCAGTTTTTTAGAGAAGTTTATTAAGATGGCATTATATAGATCATCATTTCACAAAGATTTGTAGATTAATATCGCAAGATTTTTTAACCTTGAAAAATGTTGTTGGTTTTAAACTTTATCCTTCTTTTTTAGTTAGCAGCATTTACTGCTTGTTTTTCTAGATTTGCTGGATATGATTAGTGCAGTAAGAAGAACTGTCAAAAAAGAATGAATGGATTATGTCATCATGATGGATTTCAGTTAGCTTCTTTTAGTTATACATAAACACTTTGGGCATCAGTGCTCACTGAAAATACAAAATGCAAAGTGCCATGGAACAGGAGAGCAGTTTCTAAAGGTGATCCTTAATATTAGCTAAATAAAAAGGAGGTCTCCATAATATTCCTAGTTTTAGCTCAGATGTATCAGTCTGGTGTTACTCTAAAATTCCTCTATATTTATTTTTTAACTTGATTGTTAAAACATGAGTAATAACCAAGCTGTTATTTTCCTCTCTATGACTTCATAAAATTATATACTGGTTCTACTGTTAAACTGTATTGTTACAACATTTTTAGAAATAGCACTTGATATTATTTCTTCATTGAAGTAGCAAAGATATTTCTCATACAGAACAATGCATTACTACACAGAAACAAACCTTAAGTGCATGCTATAACATATTCTGCAAGTGCTACAAACATTTCCATTTAATTATTCCTTGTGAAATAGATGTCAAATGATACCCAGTAAAATTTCAGAACTTTGTGGACTGTAATTAAATTGTTCAATAATAAGTGTACCTTCAGCATTGAAGGACCCTTTGCAAGGACAGAGACAAGTGCTTTGTTAAATTATTATTTCTTTACATACTTTTCTGTGTTGTAAGGCCTGAAGTCGATTTTGTCACTTTTGTATAGGTGATGACTTGGGGAAATCTTAAGATAGACTTAGGAAGGTAAAAGTTTGAGGTCAATAATGGTAGATCAATTTTTTAGCATGAAATATTAAATACTTAAATATGTATTACAATACATTCGACAAGCTTAAAAATGTTACCTTGAAATTCTGTTGCTAATTTCCTCCATTTTTCAACAATGGCAAAATCCATTTCTGATATCAAATAATGGTTGTGCTACAAAAGAAACCTTTCTAAAAACAAAAGAAACCTTTCTAAAAGACAGATCTCTGATTCTTTTCCTGATTTGCTAAATAAAAAAAAAATCAAAACTACCAATTCAATACCAGCTCAAATTGAGTGAACATTAAATATTATTTTCTTGTATTATTATGCATTTTACAATAATGATTTGCATTTATTTTATTCCAGATATATCAGTTACATACATCTCATGTATGTAGTGGAGATTGCTTCAAAAACAACTAAAATGAATTTCAGCAATTTTGTGTATCACCTGTGGCATAACTTTTAAATTACACTTGATAAATTAATTGCTATTTGCACAGCAGCAGAGTTGGACATGGCATACAGATGGTTTCACTGACCTGTTAGTGTTTACCGTTTTCTGAGAATTTTGGTGTTCAAATTGGTGGAGACTAAAGAATGCACACTAGAAATTATTCTGTCATTTATGCCTTTCATAAGAGTTTTATTATTCTTTTCTTCCTTTCTGTTTGTCAATTAAATTGTGTACATTAAGGTAAGTCATACAATGAGCATATTCTGCTGAAGACAGAAGCAGGTGTTTTGTCTCACCCATTTTAGTGTTTCCCAGCTATGGTGATCAGAGGTTATCACTAACTTTTCTTTAGCTTCTGTCTGTTCATGACTAGTTATATAACAATTTGTTGTTTCTTATTCAGAATTAATTTAACCAGTGTTGGGTTTTAGTCCAGTATTCATTTTTGAAACCAGGACAGTTTGAAACCAGGATGTTTTCATCTTTTGTGTAAAGTAGAGCTGGCCAAGCTCCTCAGGTAGAGAGCTTTATCTGTTTTCATATTTGTGCGAGAAAAAACCCAAACCCAACTACTTTTCAAAGGATTTTTTTTCTTGTAAAGAAACTTCACTAGCTTGTAAATTCCTGCAAAAGGTGCCCTGGTGCCAGCTCTGTTACTTCCTCTGGCAAAGGACATTTTAGAACTAAGTCATCCTTCTTCTGAGCAGGGAGTGTGCAGGTTTTTTTAATCCATTTGTCAGATCATGTCTCCAATGCAGAACTACCAACGTGTCCCAAGTAAAACCAGTTGAAGAATAGTTGAAAACTTGACAAACTTAAAGGTTCTTTACTTTGTCGAAGTGACTAAATTTGTAATATATGTGCACTAAATCTGTTTTCAAGCTGTATTCTGGAAAAGATGTGATAATTCAAGCAATAGGCAACCTCTCTTTCAGAGGTGGTTTTAAGTACTTCATGGTGCAGGATCAGAAGATAATAGGCTATTTTTAATCTGTGGCAGCATATACTACATCATTATCTGCGTTGCTGTTGGTAGTTTCTGCCAGTGGAATGGCAAGGCACAGCCTTCCTGGAGAGCGCAGTGGGGCTTTTGGCCCCACGTGGCTCTGGCTGGCTCTCAGCTTCCGCAACATGGTGACATAAAGGAGGCGAGAACGGCTCCCTGCATGGGGGCTTCAGAGGATCTTTATTCTCATGGTCCCAAAGGCAGACAGGACCACATGGGCTGATTCCCCTAACCAGAGAGACAGCATGGCATGCAGCCTAGACTTTTTACAGGGGGATCAGGGGGGCGGAGAGAGCACATGGGCTAATGGTTTCAGGGCACAGGGGCAGGATTAGGGTACAGAACAAATGGGGAGAACCCGAGGGAGTGGTTAGGAATAGGGGTGGGAGAGGGAGGACAATGTGGGGAGGGCAAGACCTTGACATATAAGGGAAAAAGGGGCAGGGAAATCAACGGGCCAGTCAGGGAAACAAAACTGGGATACCTGTCCTCTTAAAGGATTCTCTTGTTCTCTGATTGGCATCCCATAACTCCCCCTTCTCTATTAAATTAGAAGCTCCCCCTAAGGATCCCAGAATTATATGTTCAGAAATAGTTGAATACACAAAAGACAACAAAAAATAATCAAAAAACCCACAAAGCAACTCCCAACAAGGAAGTAAGCCACCCCGCGAGTTCCCAATGTCCAAGTAAGTCTTGGGATGAGCATTAGTTTCTTGGTAGCACTTGGTCTTGGTGCATGTTTCTGTTGGGGTTGCTAAGTTACCTTCTTTCCAGTTGCTTCTAGCTTCACTTCTGGTCCCAGTGGCGTGGGGACCTGAGGAGAGTGGGGGGGCCACACCGCAGCTCCCCACGCAGCGCGGTGCATGGAGCTCCAGTTCTGCGCCAAAATACCCTCCGGACAGACCGGCCCGCGCAGTCCTGGGGCCAGCCCTGCCCTGCTCTGCTTTGGGGCCAGGCCACTCTGCCCAGGGTCAGCACTGCTCCTCCATGTTCGGCCCGGGTGGATTTCAATTGCAGCTTTTAGTCTGAGCTGAATGGGGACTTTTTGAGGTTTCCCTTCTGATCCATCCCTAGTTGTAGTTTCCTGTCCTGGGTGACAGCTGCTGGTGAAGTCATGAGGCACTTTGGAGAGCTGGTAGAGAGAATTGCTGACAAGAGGAAAAACAAGAAAGGAAAACCAGAGTATTTGGTGCGATGGAAAGGATACAACAGCAAAGATGACACTTGGGAGCCAGAACAGCACCTTGTTAATTGTGAGGAATATATACATGAATTTAATAGACGTCACAGTGCAAAGCAGCAAGAAAGCACATTGACCAGGACAAACAGGACCTCTCCAAATAATGCCAGAAAACAAATTTCTAGATCTACCAATAGTTCTTTTTTCAAAGCCTGTTGCAGTGCATGTGGCCAGAGCCATGCAGACTACCGAATGGTGGTCCAGAGAAGACCCAAGCACTGCAGTGTAAACATCGCGGTTAGGGTGAGAGTGTTTCACTCTCCCAAAATCCCCCTGTTCCTTAGTTTGAATATTTTTCTGTTATTGGTTTGTGCTTTCCCCTCCCCAAGTAATGTAACCCCTCATGTTTATTCATATACCTCATTGCTTATGCATTTGTTCCAGAAAGTTCTCTTACATTCATTATGCCGTTGGTTAATTCAAATTGAACCCGCTCCTGAGATACCCTGATTGGTTATTCCCTTACACGTGTTCCTGTTCCATTGGTCTGTTACCCTTGTACCGCCTCTCTCCACCACCATATAAAAATGGCTGTAACTGTCAGTCTGTGCTCTTCTGCACTCCTCTGCTCTTCTGTTCCTGACCTTCCGGGAGGGGGGAATAAAGGATTGGATTACATCGCAGAGAGTCCCTCTCTCCTTTGCCTTCGCTTCACTACACTTGACACCAGCCTGCAGTCTGCTCCTCGCAGGAGCCTGCAGTGTCTGACGAGCTTCTACTTGTCTTCCTTTTGGGACACCTCTGACAGCAAGATGCTGCACAGCTTACAGGCAGCTGTGTGGACAGCGTCAAAAGACATTTCTAAATCTTTAGTTATGAGTAAAGAACACGAGGCAAAAAATAATCAACTTTTTTCTACCACACAGAAATTCCAGAAAAGCAATTCACTATTGCTTTCTGGACGTAAAAATACAGACCTTGCAAAATCAGGTATTAAAATCTTAGTGTCCAAAAGTCCAATTAAGAGCCAGACAACAGTTGATGGCTTCCAGAATGAAAGCCCAGATAAAATGGACCACATAGAGCAGGATCAAGATGACTCTGTAGCACCAGAAGTAGCAGCAGAAAAGCCTGTGGGAGCTTTATTAGGACCTGGTGCAGAGCATGCTAGGATGGGCAGCCAACCAAGGATACATCCATTAGTGCCACAATTGCCAGTGCCAGTAACAGCCACAACTGCATCAGCATTAACAATAAGTGGAAAAGTGTGCTCTCTCCGCCCCACTGATCCCCATATAAAAAGTCTAGGCTGCATGCCATGTGGTCTCTCTGCCTAGGGGAACCAGCCCATGTGGTCCTGTCTGCCTTTGTGACCATGTGAATAAAGATCCTCTGAAGCCCCCATGCGGGGAGCCCTTCTCTCCTCCTTCACTGCCACCGTGTTGAGGAGCTGAGAGCCAGCCGGGGCCATGAGGGGCAGTCCAGAAGGGGCCACAGGAAGTGAAACAGCTTCCCTCCCCAAGGAACTCCCTGCACTCCCAGGGAAGTTCTGCAGCTTGCCACACCATCGGCAGAAACCACAAACCACAACAGAAAAGGTACACACACCAGTGGTACAACCAACATCCAGACATCTGTAACAGGAGTGACAGCCAGCAAACAAAGGTTTATTGATGACAGGAGAGATCAACCCTTTGATAACAGGCTACATTTCAGCGTGAGACAAACAGAGAGCGTGTACTGGTACAGAGACACTGTTGTCAGGAAACAAGATGGATTCACACACATTTTGCTATCAACAAAATCATCTGAAAATAATTCATTAAACCCAGAGGTAATGAAGGAAGTCCAAAGTGCACTGAACATAGCAGCTGCAGATGACAGTAAACTTTCAGTGCAGTTGGTAGCATTTTCTGCTGTGGTCTTGATTTTATATATTTTATATGGATGATAGGAAAAGGAAAGCACTAAGATGGCAGAAGCTATTAGGAATTTTGTGAATACTTTTATTCAGTTTAAGAAGCCTATCATTGTAGCAGTAAATGGCCCAGCCATTGGACTTGGAGCATCTATATTGCTTCTGTGTGACATGGTTTGGGCCAATGAAAATGGCTCCCTGCATGGGGGCTTCAGAGGATCTTTATTCACATGGTCCCAAAGGCAGACAGGACCACATGGGCTGATTCCCCTAACCAGAGAGACAGGATGGCATGCAGCCTAGACTTTTTACAGGGGGATCAGGGGGGCGGAGAGAGCACATGGGCTAATGGTTTCAGGGCACAGGGGCGGTACAGGGGCGGGATTAGGGTACAGAACAAATGGGGAGAACCCAAGGGAGTGGTTAGGAATAGGGGCGGGAGAGGGAGGACAATGTGGGGAGGGCAAGACCTTGACATAAGGGAAAAAGGGGCAGGGAAATCGACATGCCAGTCAGGGAAACAGAACTGGGATACCTGTCCTCTTAAAGGATTCTCGTGTTCTCTGATTGGCATCCCACAATCTGGGTCCTTCAAAATACACTCTTATTTGGCAACATTATTTGATGTCATGGGTCATTTTCACTGTGAACGGTTTTCCCTTTTATCTCTTGATTTTGGATGCATATTCTCTGAGTTATTCTTAGTGCATTTATACATGGCATTGCTGATTCTTAGATATTTTTGTGTGGGTCTGTTGATCCAAAGCAGTAAGGCATAAGGGGTAGAAACCCTTTAAAATTTAGGCTTTGGTGTCTATTTTTCTTGCCCTCTGCAGTGCCTAACTCATGGGACAAAGCACCTTGGTATCACAAACTGTCTGAAAACTGAAAAATAGGTTCTTCTGTTGAACCTATATATATATATGAAATCCTGTGAAAAGCAGCATTTCAGAAGTATAGTCCAAATGCTTTAAGGTTTTTATTTTACTATGCCAGTAGTTCAAACCATTATTTTTGAGTCTTTGAGAAGAGTATATCTGCAGAAACTCAGGAAACCATAGTTTACACAATGATGTTTGGCTTAAGTAGTAAGATTTTGTTTTCAAGGTGTTACGCCTGTCGGTAAGCTTATCTTTTCACAACACTTTAATAGCTGAAAAATAACTACTGATATTTCAGTACTTGGAGTGTATCAAGGATTTAGCCTTAGGCAAACAAGTTTTAGAATCTTGTTAATAAATATAGGTATGTACTGATATTTTTCTAATATCTTCTGGGTAACTAGCAATGTATACTGATATAGGAGATCATCAGTAATTATGTCAATACATGCTCTGTACTCTTGTCTTCACATTCTGTAGCTGGATTGGTTAAAAAACTCCTATAGCAGGATTAAAATATTAAATACAGACAGTTGTGCATATGGTGAATTCTAAGAGTTGTCATAGCTTACCCTAAGATTGTCTCAGCTGGTCAGAGCATGGTGCTAAGAGCACCAAGGTTGTGGTGCTCTTAGCACCACAATCAATCCCCACGTGGACCATTCACTTAAGAGTTGGACTTGATGATCTTTGTGGGTCCCTTCCACCTCAGAATATTGTGTGATTCTGTGCTGGATAAACAGCTGAGGTTTTGTTAGAGCTGTTATTTTTCTTTTTTATTTAAATATTAACTAATTCCAGGTATTTGCACTTGATCGTGTTCTCTGTAGAGGTTATTTTATGCTCTGTAAGGAATAATAATTTTTAAAATCCCATTAAGGTCTAATTCAAGTATTTTAAGGACTTCTAGTGTGAGACTACAACCAAGATTTCTTATTGTTAACAATTTTTAATCAAGCAAAATAATTTTTTAAAAAAGTTATTTAAAGCCTGAAACTAAAGAATTCTGAGCACATTGAAATAGTTCATTTGTGTTGCAGGTCTGGGATGGCACAAAATGTCCCTACCCCACGTGGAAGGTGCCTGTGGAAGCAAAAGACCTGGAAGGAGAAAAAATTCTTCTTCATCAGCTGAGAAATCTAGCAGTGGACATTCTAGTCTATGATAATCATGTACAACTGGCAGAATCACTTAAGGTAATGCGTAGTTTGGTATTTCAGACTCTCTTCTTGTGGCCTATTTTCTGCTTAGAAATCACTTCAGAGAATGCATCGAGTCAGTTCTGCTGTAATTAGTTTCATGTGCCCCCTTTATCTTTCACTGTATTTCCCATACCTTTTATTTAAATGCAAAACTCCTTCAACATGTCTTAAACAGGCTCATTACCTGAAAATTGCCATGAAAAAATTCTTCCAATTAAGCAGTTCTTTCCAGACACTGTAAAATAATAGATAATACAATGAAAATAACGCTCTTAGAAAATGTATTCTATGCTTTAGAATTATTTTTAAATGATACAATGCAGTGTTAAACCTGTAGTCCTGTTAAAGAACCTTAATTCTAAAGTCAATAGAAGATTTTCTGTTCTATAAACTTCTGCAGTTTGCAGTGCAATCTTCATTTAGTAGGTCAGTAACGTTGATTATGCTTAGATAGAAAAAACAACATAATTAAACATTTGATCTTCAGCAATACTGCCATCTTGCTTCTGAATACAGAAACTTGGCAAAGACCGCATCTTTCATTTCATGCCTTGCCCTCTATACTCAAGATAATTTTTAAAAAAACACTGACCAGAAAATAAAGATAAGTGGTAACTATTTTTTATGCTGGATCTATCAGGAGACATGAAATCAATTTGATAAATTAACACCCATTCGTAAGTAAATTACAGATAGCAAAATAAGTGTAAGAATTTGTGTAAGAATTCATAACAAAACTGACAGAAGTATTTCATTACTTAAAAGTTCTCTTCCAGAATTTTTATCTTGCTAACTGGTGTAAAAAACTGATGTTCCAGTGAAATGTTATGTTTTGAATATGAAGGAAAAAAGTATTTTAATATTAATAAAACATATTTTCCTGAGTAGCTGATAATAATCCCTTTATTATTCTTCTCCATTTATATTCAGGAACTGAATCACATATTTAGTATGTGATATGCGGGTGGGATGTCTTCATCATCTTTCTCCATTTTTTACTTCCTATCTGCTTGCTCTTTCTCATTTCTGAAGCATTTTTACCTTTGCTGGATACTGCACTGTGTAGTAGAAGCTCTAATAATTTCAAAGGAAATTGTTTAGAAACCCCCTTTGACCTCTTGTGGGTGTTTTTCTCCTTCTGGCTATGTCCAAAGTTGCGGTAGTTTTAATGATGCAAGCTGTAGAAGTTTCAAATTAGATAATTTTTGTATACCGCTTTTTAGTTGCTTGTCTTAAGAGTTATCAAAGGAAAAAGGGCTGATATGCTGACAATTAAATTTCAGAAATATGTATTAATTTCAGATTGCAACACGTAGAATTAATTGTACTTCACAGAATTAAATATATATATTATAAAATTTGGGGGGAACTCTACTAAAATGGAGGATTTTATTAAAGGTTTTTCAAATACTAGTGGAAATCATGTCATAGCATAAAAAAGTATAATTGAAATATATATGACATTTTATTGGGTTCAGGGTCTTGTTACATTAAGTTTTTTTAAAAAATTCATTTATGTAGCAGTATAGAACTGGAGAGTGCTTAGTGTATCCACATGCACCTTCCTAAGTGTGATTAGATATTTTGCCAGTTTGTGGTTTCAGAAAACAGTAAGAAGTGCACTATTTTTCAATCTTCTCTTCTACATTTAACACTAGCTTAGAATGGCCTTTTAAAATGTAAATTGTTACAGAATTATTAGGTTAGACTCTTGCCTGTTGTTGTGTATCATTGGCAATGATAGTTGCAGCTTGGAAATGATGTTTTATGTAGGAGCAATCTGTTTTACATAATCTTGATAACAAGAAGGGCAGATTTAAAAAAAAACCTTGAAATACATATTCTTATTTTAAAATTGTATCTGTGGGCACATGTTCAGACAAGGAAGCTCTTAGTAAGTACTACACTCCAGAGAAAGTGGGTAGTATATTACAGGGAATTTTTGGCAAATCCTGGAGCACACTGTCAGGGATATTGTTGCAAGAGTTTGTTAAAAACTTCTTGTTTATATTGTCTGTCCAGAGAACACTGAAGATATGAGCACTTTACCTCATTTTCTAAGACAAATAATACTTACAAAGGAGAGAACTTTAGTTAAACATTGAAGATATGTTACAGTTGATACTGTAAGTACACTTTTTACCCCTATATTTACTGGCCTCACTTTCCTGATGGGTAAGATTGTTGATTTTCAGCATTTGGTGCCTTAACAGAACACAAAAAGAATTTTCAGAAATCTCGTCTCTGAAGTAGATTATTACCTGGGGTAAAAGGACATGGCAAGACCTATAACTAAGCAAAGAAAATACTGTTCACTGCTTTTGCTTGAATTTCTCTCTTCCTCTGGCTACCTGGAGTGCATGAGGCTTTCCATTACTGCAGGAACCCCAGCCTACAACTAACTGTCTGGAATACAGTTGCCCCACATTATTCAGCCTTTCTTATGCCAGTTTTTTCAGAAGTTCCCAGGATTCACTGACTTTGCCGTGTAATTTGGGAATAGGTCTGTGACATGAGTTTCTCCATCTGGGGCATTTTGCTTAGGTGGTAAGCATCAAGGTGAGTGAGTGTCAGTGGTCAGTCAGTGCGCAGCAGGGGTCCAGCTGCCCACAATTGGTCAGAGATTTCCTTATGTTCTGTCTCACTGAATATGTGGTCCTGTGCATTCCTCTTCTGACTTGATACCATCGATTCTGTGTTGCCATGCATTTTATGGATAATACAATTAAAACAATAACCTTGAGCATACATACAAGTCCTAGTCCATAGTTTCACAGTATTTGCTTTGTGTTACATATCTCCAGATGTAGAATTCGTAAATTTTCAGCTGTTTCTCCCATCATGTCATGTCTTTTTTGGTAGTAGTTCAGACTAAGGAGTTTGCTTTCCTAGTGCCAGAGTCACATTTTCAACATACAACTTTAATGAGTTACTACATGGCTGCAATATCTAGCTTCATCTTTTTCAGACCTAGGTAACATTCCTTTGACATGTCTGTTGTATTCTCCCCACTTCTGTCTTTTTACTCATTGAAAGGGGAAAAAACCCAAAAGACAACACTCCTGAGACCTTCAAACTCTTAAATGGATTTACCTTGTTATTTCTTACTGCCCAAGATGGTGCCCAAATGCTGTGTATATGCTTCATCTCATTTGCAGAAAGTTGTGCACAATTTATTCAGTAGACGGTTGATGCAATAAAAAAGAATGACAAAGAAATCTCATTGAATATAATCAACCATAAAAATAGGCATAAAAATGAGTACAGGTGAATTTGTTAGATGATTCTTGTAGATAAAGACAGCTTATTGTGTGCCTTTTTGGACAAACATGAATATTTACCTGCCACGATAAATGCTTATATGAATTCACTTGATTGTGAACACAACCCTGTATGTTTTGAAATAATCTTGAGAATTTCCTATGCTAAAAAGTTGTTCTAGTTAAATAGTTACAGGGAACTGCATATATGATTTCTGCATTTCAATTCTCTCTAGCCTTAATATGTATTCTTTAAATAGTCGTATTTGAATTAGACTGAAAATAGGGTATTAGTGTCTTTTATATTACTGCAAGAAATGTTTTTATACTCCTTTAATTTCACTTTTAAATGAACTTCCCGTAAATGAAATAGGTCATAAACAGAACTGCCTTAAAGTCAAGTAAGCAGCTGGGTTTGTACTAGATTTTAGTGATGGCTCTGTAAATCATGATGTTTACTTTAATGTAGATTATACTTTCTTTTTAGTCAAGTATATAAAGTGCTCAGTGTGCAGGCGTTCTGTAAACAACAGAAATACAGTAACATTTTTCTCGATAACATCCACATTTGCTCTCTGCTGTTAACAGTAAGCAAGGCTGCCTCCCAAAGGAATCCACGGCAACGGCATCCTGTCCACCCAGGCATCTCTGGGCTGACATTCAGAACCTTACAGGACTTTGTCAGTATTTGCCAATGCTGATTATTATGCATCTCTTTTTTATAGTTTGAAGTGATATTAAAATATATAAAATAATAACATTTTTTAGAAAAGGACCTAATACGTGTTTATATTGGAAGATTATGTTATAGTCATGATAAATCTTGCAAAGTGAATGTTTCACTAAAACGTGTAGTTCAGTTGACTTCTGTGTGAGAATTTCAGCACACAAGTTTAGAAGGCTTCTGAGCTCTCCTCTCCCATATTTAATTTTTTGTGTTTATACGTAGAGAAAATATTTTTTTTTTACATGCTATTTTGAAAAAAATAAATCTGTCAATTAAGATCAAGTTTTTTCCTGCTTATATGCAAATTATTCTTGGCAGTAGGGAAGAAGTTTGACACCATTTTATTTACGTAAGGTTATTCCATAAGCAGAACTTAGCTAAATACCTTTAAAAAAACTTTCTCCAAAAACATTTGTCATAGTCATTAGATTAGTCTTATCATATGAGTGTCCTTTGCGGTTTTGCGTATTCAACATAGTTAAGTGAAATCAGCATCTGGAAACGAGAAAAAAAAAGTTTTTAGATAAGCATCCTAACTGCCATCTAAATGCACAAGCTGTCCTGGTGGTGCTTTGAATGAACAAAATGAGCAGCCTCCTAACAGTGCAGATCAATTAAAAGTCTGATAAGAGCTCCATGCCAGAAGCAAAATGGGTGCGGGCTGAAGTGCATTTTTTATATCCCTGCTGCCTCAACTGGAAAATATGCTGTATTTTTCATGTGTGATTATTGTTTAAAAGAGCAGTTTGATACCAGCATTATGTAGTCATAGTTTGTTCCTTAATACAGAGGAGGATTCTAGACACAGGTTGCTGCTCCATCTGCTTTTATGCATATACCAATGTGTTTAAAAGTGTTGCACTATGACATGACCAATCCAGTCTAATAGGAATACTTTTTCAGTTTCCACTGGTTAAAGTTGGATCTAAAGCTGACATATGACTTAATAAACTGACTGCTGTAATATTAATTTTAATTGAAGTAAATTTAAAATAATTTTTCAGTTATATCAGGCTATTTAAAAGATGATTAAAATGAATATAAATCCAGGTTATTGAGTGTGTGTAGCTTGCCAGATATTATCCAGACCTCAGGTTATATATTTAAAAAAAATATTTGGGAAGCTGTGTAATTGAGTCTCCAGATTATCTGCCTTTAGAACATTGGGCTTGATTTTGTTTGGTTGGTTGGGTATGTGGATTTTCTTTGGGGGATAATGGGAGTGGTATTTTGAAATAAAAGCAAAGTTATAAAGATGTGTTCAGTGTTCAGCACTCCATAACTTCTTTTTTAATAGGTGCTTGTATAAGTTAGCCTAAGTCCATTTGTGTAACTTGACAAAACTGTTTCAGAAAACACAAAATAACTGTAAGCAAAACAGGAAGCATATTCTCCATGTACCTGAAGAGAAGATCTAACAGAGATAGGAAAAGTGCAAAGATCTTTCAGTTTCTAATACATGTTGTCTTTTGTCCTGGTGCTAAAAAAATGTTATCCATAATGTAAGAGTAAGATATGATGGAGAAATCTGAGTAAGCAGGTATGTTTATATGTACATGTAAACAATTAGTAAACCATACACAATGGTGAGCAGGTCAGTTGCTAAATGTGATCATACATGGACCAATCACAGGACATCAGTCTCTGCAGGGTTGCGTTGGGAATATAGAAGGCAAACTGTGCCCTCAGGAAAGGAATGTATTGACTCAAACGTATCTGTCTTCTGAAGTCTGTTTGAGAATGAGGTGTACTAAGAAGGCTTATTCTGGTTCTGAATCACCCTTTGCTGCCAGTAATGTTTTCTGGTAAAGCAAAACAAACAGGTCACATGGAGAGGTTTTGTAGTTTCCATAGCTGAAAATACTTAAAACCCAGCTGGAAACAACCCTAAGGAGTCTGCTCTAGTGGACTCTGCTTTGGGCACAGGAGTTGAATTAGGTAATTGCCAGAGGTCCCTGCCAGCTTCAGCTGTTCTGTGATTCAGTTAGAACAGGGAAGAAGAAGATTCATGAGAACTAGAATTTTCCATGTAAATAACTAACTTTGTGTTTTCAAAGTGGGTTTTTTTTCCTTTCAGATTGGAAGTTTTCTGAGAATTTACAGTATTCATACGAAACAAGCAAGTGCTGACAATGAAGATGTCTCACATATAGAATTTCATCTTCATGGTGGCACCTGTTATGGTCGAGGAATAGGAGTCTTGCCAGAAAGTAACCCAGATGTTAAGGAACTAAAAGAGTAAGTACTGTGTGTAGATGTTTGGATTTTTTTAGATGATTCTTGAAAACTCTAGGCTAATGTAACAGCTCTACAGTTTAGAATTGTAAATATATCTAAAAATCAGAAACTCGGAACAGAATATGTCTTTAGCACTACTAAGATGAAGAGTATTTGGAGGGATAGGTAAATAAAGGCAATTTTTTCAAATTTAAAATCCAGTAGGGATCAAGATTTCTGTTTTGCAGTGCTGTTTAATAAAGCCTGGCCATATTGCCCTACTTATTCTGTTTTATAGTGGCATGTAATCATTTGAAGACAAAAGCCTTGTTTCAGCAAATAAATTAAGCACATTTTAAACTTGCATATGTGGTACTTGAAAGCAGTGAGATTTAAAGATATTCAAAATGAAGCAGTTAATTTACATTCTTTACTGAACTGTGTTATATTCATAAGGAATCGGAATCATTTAGGCTTAAAAAAGACCTTTAAGATCATCAAGTCCAAATGTAAGCCTTGTCCAAGTCCCCCACTAAACAACGTCTCTAAGCACCACATCTACATGACTTTAAAACACCTCCAGGGATGATGACTCCACCACTTGCCTGAGCTGCTTGTTCCAACGCTTGACAACCCTTTCCATAAAGAAATTTTTCTTAATATCCAATGTAAACCTTCCCAGGCACAACTTGAAGCCATTTCCTCTCTTTCTGTCACTTGTTTCCTGGAAGTAGAGGCTGACCCCACTTCAATACAATGTACTGTCACGTTGTTGTAGAGATAAATGATAAGGCATCCCCCCGAGATTTCTCTCATGCAGGCTAAACTGTCCCAGCTCCCTCAGCTGCTCCTCACAGGACTTGTGCTCCAGCCCTTTCACTGGGTCCTTTTCTGCTGGGCATCTTTCCAGCCACTCTGCCCCAGCCTCTAGTGCTGCATGGGGTTGTTGTGACCCAAGTGCACTTCACCATGCTGAGCCTTATACATTTGGCCTTGGCCATCAGTCCAGCCTGTCCAGAGTCTTCTGCAGAGCCTTCCTGCACTTCAACAGATCAACACTCCTGCTCAGCTTGGGGTCATCTGCAAACTTACTGAGGGTGCCCTCAGTCACCTCATCCTAATCATTGGTAGAGATATCAAACAGAACTGGCCCCAATACTGAGCCCTGGGGAACACCATTTGTGAGCGGTCCCCAGTTGGAGGTAACTCCATTCACCACCACTCTCTGGGCCTAGCCATTCAGCCAGGTTTTACTCAATAGATATGCACCCATCCAAGCCATAACAGCCAGTCTCTCCAGGAGAATGGTGTGGGCAACAGTGTCAAAGGCTTTACTAAGGTGTGGGTAAACTACATCCACAGCTGCTTCCTCATCCACTAAGCACGTAAGTTGGTCATAAAAGGAGATTAAGTTGGTCAGGCAGGACACGTCTCTCATAAACCCATGCTGGCTGCATTTGATCCACTGGGTATCCTTCATGTGCTACATGATGGCACACAAGCTGATCTGCTCCATGACCTCCAGCACTGAGGTCAGGCTGACAGGCCTGTAGTTCCCTGGATCACCCCTCTGACCATTCTCGTAGATGACCATCTACAGTAATTTTCAGTCTACTGGGACCTTCTCACTTATCCAGGACTGATGATAAATGATAAATGAAGAAAAGTGGCTTGTTGAGCACTTCCACCATCTCCCTCAGTATCCATGGGTGGATCCCAGCAAGCCCCAAAAACCTGTGTGTGTTTAAGTGGTGTAGCAGATCAGTGACCATTTTCTCTTAGTTTATAGAACTTCTATTCTGCTCCCCATCCTTGTCTCCCAGCTCAGGGGTCTGGGTACTCAGAGAATAATTGGTCTTACTGTTAAGAGTGAGGTAAAGAAGGCATGAAGTCCATTGGTGTTCTCCTCATCCTTTGTCCTTCCTATGTTTCCCCCTACATCCAATAAGGGATGGAGATTCTCCTTAGCCCTCGTTTTGTTCATGATATGTACGGAGAAACTATTTTTGTTGTCTCATACAACAGTAGCCAGATAAAAGTTCTAGTCAGATTTTGGCACTTCTAATTTTCTGCCTGCATAACATCCTTGTAGTCCTCCTGAGTGGTCTGCCCCTTTTTCCAAAGGTTGTAAACTCTTTTTTCTTCCTTAGGAAAGGCTAAGTAACCAAAGTCCATACTCCATTATCAGGAATTGTGTTTCCAGTAGTACATATTTCTTTTTGCGCTATTTTATGTTTAATATTCCAGAAGTGATTTGGAAAGTGTCTCATCTGCATCATTAATATAATCTCCTGCAACTTCTGGCTCAGTTGAGTTTTATGTCTCTGCTGGAACATTTATGTCTGAACATTATACGTGTATATTGATAATAAATTGGTTTCATATAAGTGTCTGTGTAATCCTGTAAATATATATGTGTGTGTGTATAATGATATATAAAAGATTTCTCTAGGTTATAAAATATTTAGTCATTTATCTTTAGATTCTTGGAATCTGTGGATCTGGCAGACAGTCAGAATATGGAAAGCATGTGTTCAATGGACTTAGATGGCACTTTTGGCAATGTTACAGGTAAGAGCAACTGAAAGCTGATTTGCTCTTTTTTCTAATACATAGATGTGGTCAAGATAAGGTCACAGTTACTGCTTCTCTATCTGTGTAATGTTACTTTCCCATTCAAAGCTTTAGAGAATTCTTTCAGTTTATTAGACTGGAAATCTACATTACTCTTTCTGTCTCCCAGCACAAGCATTTCATATTACCTGGAAAAATACTTTTGTAGGAGTTAGTGAATAAATTCTTAAACACAGATGGTGTTCTTAATCATACTATATTAGGTCGCAAAGCAGAGTCATCTAAGTGCCTCCCTCTAAAGGGCCATTCTGCAGGGACAGGCACTGAAAATGCTGCTAAACAGCTGCCTGTTGAGGAGCCCTTCTTAAACCATTGGATGGAAAGTTGTGTCAGTGGCAGAGCTGTAAGGTGCACTTCCACGGAATAGTGAAATCTTACAGACAGTTCTACAGACCCCATATTATTTTCAGAACGATGTTTTTAGCCCAAGATAAATGTAACTAAAAGGGAATTAAACTCTAATGCTGCTTGGACTCTAAAGCAGATTGTATCTTTGCTTCTAGCTTTTAAAAATCTGTGTTACTCAGCCATTATTAACATGAAAACACAGAACATTTCTAAAAGGATGCAAAAGTCAAGAATAAATAAATGCTTTATATCCAGTCCATAACTGAAAATTTATAAAGGATTTTGCAGTTATTTACTGCGCTGTGTGTAGTAGAGGTTGTTCAGAGGAGGGACCAGGCAGTCTGTATTGGTTTTAGAATAACGTATTTATGTTCTTGTCCAGAAGGATTACAGGGGACGAATACAATTTATGTCGTCAGATCATTCACAGCATACTTCTGAAAAGTGTTCACTTTGATTAAGCATTACTATTTAATGTATATGCTAACTTTCCCTCTAATGTCTTAACTCTTGATATGCAATGTTTGTCTCCTACGTTTTGCTTTTGTTGTTGTTGCTGTTGTTGTTGTTGTTGTTGTATTGTCTTCATACATGTCAGGAATGAGGCTACACTCAATTTAAATTTTATAATTTAGTTTATTTAACAAATAGGCCAAATTCCTCTATCCCAATTAATGTTTTGCCACGTAGCAGCAATAAAAGACTCTTGGCGCTAATATAGCTATGGACCCAAGGTAAAAACGCATAGTACTACCAGACTATTCCTGAGCAGGAACACAGCTCCTTGTGGCTGAGCATGGTGGGGTTTTAAAGCCCCATGGCCCTGCCCAATCCCGCCCACTGTCCCTCCCTCGAGGTCCGGGATGATTGGTTGGATCCATGTAAAAGTCTGTTTAGTTGGCTCATGTCTAGGGATAATGTTTCAAAGCATTTCATTGGTTGAGTCCTCGGTCCAATGGCTCGCCGGTTACTAGGGGCTCAGTCTCTGGGTCCTCCTTCTTCTGGGTGATGTCACCTGGATTTTGGGGCGAAGAGGCCCTCATTGAAATTCATGGTTACTATGGAGCTACCTTACAATCCAACAGTCGTTTTCTAAATACAACTGCCTGGAAAGCCCCTCCGGAGTCTATCCTTTATTAGAACCTAACTTGCTTCAAATTTATTGAAAGAAATATAGCTTTATAACACGTTTTTAAACTCTTAAATTTAACAGGAACTTTTAACTAGTACAGAACTCTTAGCATGAACATTTAAACATTGTAATAAAAATAAAACTTGGAGTAGAGGTAGAACTTGGGAGTGGGAGCAGAACTTAAAAGGGGTTTCCACAAACTAACACTAATTAATTGCTCTTTGTTAATTAATTGTTCTTTATTTTGTCTGTAACATACATTATTAGGATTCTCATTTTCATTTGTTCAGCTTTTGATTTTTTGTGTGTATCTACCTGTCTACCTACCTCTCTGTGTGAGTCCAAATGATAAAAAAGACAAGAAGAAAAGAAAATAATTAGGAAATTCTTCTTGATTTTAGATCTTGAATTGCACTTACAGAGATGTCAGCAGTTATCTGTTACAGGTAGGTAACATTTTGACCTGAAGGTGATTTTAATTTTGCTAAAGAACAAAAGTAGTTTTGAGACATTATCTTAAAGGTTATTGTAGGAAGAGCTATTCTTAGAGTATAAATTCCAAGAGTATAAATCCATGTATGTTATATTGGGTTTATTTGTTGTTTAAAGGAATAAAGCATATTTGTAAATTCTCCTTTCATACGTTTTTTCTACATGTTGCATTTCTGTACCCTGAAGTACACCATGCTCCTGCAGCCTGGTGTGATTTATCTTACAGACTTTAATAACAAGTTGTATTGATAAACTGAGGCTGCAGCTGGGAAGGAACGAAAAGTTGGAAATAAGGGGAAAATGCATACCTGCGATTACCATTTCCTGTATTACAAATATTGTGGTGATTAATAGTATGCATGGTGCTTTGTCATCTCTCTATGTATTGTTTTGCAGTATTAACAGATCATCAGGATTTGAGTAACACAGAACTGAAAACGATAACAAACAGCTCAGCTCCTCAACAGTATCGCATTAGAGCGAAGCTGAGAACTTATAAACCCCAAAAGCTCCATCAGTCGGTTAAACTTCATTGTTCCAAATGCAACTCTTTGTAAGTGTTTCACACAGTACAAGTACGAATTGCTCTGTATGTTTTGCCTAGATTTTCAGTGTGTTTTCAGCTTCTTTTTGTGTAAGATGAGCTGAATGTAAATGAATATCATTTTGAGAAAAGATTTGAAACTCACTGATAGTAAGTAGGAAATTTTGAAATCATCAGGTGAGTTCCATGTACAAAATCCTGAGTGCTTCCAAAACAATAATTTTTCTTTATTTTCAAATGTAGCGGTGCAGTTTTTTCCATACCGTAATTGTAGTTAAGCACCTTAAGTGTTTCAAAATAGGATATACAAAGAGGTGTAATAGTTTCCAAATTAACTAATAAAATATCTTTGACTAAAGTGTATCTTCCAGACAAGGCATCTTTCCTGGATCCAGAAATACCAGGTTAATCACACAACTTCAGGCCATTCCCTCGGGTCCTGTCCCTGGTCAGTAGAGAGAAGAGATCAGTGTCTGCCCTTCCTCTTCCCCTCATGAGGAAGTTGTAACTGCAGTGAGGTCTCCCCTCGGTCTCCTCCAGGCTGAACAGACCAACTGCCCTCAGCTGCTCATATGGCTTCCCCTCAAGGCCCTTCACCATCTTTGTTCCCCAGCTTTGGACACTCTCAGAGATCTTTTCCAATCTAATTGGTTCTGTAATACTGGTGTCATGTGGATGGCCTGTGTTATTGCTTCTCTGTATATGACAAGTGGAAATGCACAAATGGTGCACTCCAGCAAGACGGGATAGAAACTGTGTGGTGCAGAGTTGCAGATTTTCCCTTTACTTTCTGTTTATGTGAAGCTGTTCTGGTCCTGTCCTTTTTTTTCTTTTTTCTCCCTCAAGTCAAATAGTAAATATGTAAAGTCAAATAGCCTAAAATGTAAAACTCTTAATAATATAATGTTATGTGGTCTTTTCACTCTAATGAAATGGTATTCAGTTTTAAGGCCCAACTGAAATCACATGGAGCTGATATATTTGGTTTTCCATGGATTTTCATTTGTGTGGGATGTAGCCACTAGGCTACCTTAGCTCCTAGGTAAGTTAGGATATTGCTTAGTGTATTTATTAACATGAAAAGTCATAGTATACGATACAACTCTAAATGTTTAAACTGATAAAACAATGAGAATATTTTTCCTGTATGTACTTTAACCCTCATGACTACATCCCAGTATGTATATGGAGTACTGTCATCCTTGTTGGTAGATCACCTAAAGAGAAGCTGTTAGAATTTACCTACTCATTTTGGAAATGGTTTTAGGCAAGAAGTTCCAGATGGAGATGACTTTGACTTCATTTTACAAGGCTCTGTCAATACTGCCCCAAACCCAGAATTACACTGTACATCCTGGTACGAATCTGTAACGTGGACTACACAAGACCAGAAACAAAGGGAAATAGCCATCCATTTTGTGAAGCATGATGAAATGCTTCAACATCCTGAAAACACCTTGCTTATGATAGAAGGTAAGGTAAATTGCAAATACACCAATTCTTACAGCACAGTGTCCGCTCTGGGTATGTACAAAGTAAAAATATGTGTTGAAATTGTATAAAGTGTAAGTAGTGGTGATCATAAAGGCATCTTCAAAAAACAGAAAAGCTCAGCTGGAACTGTAAGTTACTGTTGTGCAAACAGGCGATGGTAGTCTGTGAAGGTCTTGTAAGATGCTTCTGTCTATTTTAAAACTATGCCAATATTGTTTATTGTTGATTATTCTAAAATTAACATCAGAATATGCGGGTTTTTTTCTAGCTGTGCTTACTGGTTTTTCAGTTCTGATTTAAAAACTTGCCAAGTCTTCTAAACAAGCCTGTTTTTAGTATTGACGTGGAAAAGTTTTGAAAGGCTTCTGGTAATACAAGCCTCCAATTAACTTTGTCAGCCTCTGGATGTCAGTGTTGTTTCAGATTAATAGAGCTTCTCTCAGTGTGAGTTTTTTTGGGTTGGTGTGTTTTTAGCAGATTTCCTCAGGGAAGAGAAATAGCCACTGACCTTTAAACAAAGCAATTTAGCAAGATACTACTGAGGAATTTTTAATATAATAAAAATAATAAATAATTGCATATTGTATCATTCAGAGTTTATAACAAAGTCTTCAATTGTGCTCAAGTAGTGATGTGAATAAGCAAATACAAGTCAGGTGGTCCTTTGTGTGAGGATCAGTGACAAAACCCCTTTCATTTTCTGCTTTCTTTTATAATGGATTGGTTCTAATAGCTGCTTTATTTCTGACTTGTTCCAAACTGATTTCAATCTAACCTTTTCTTTCTGAAAAAAAAAAAAAAGGAATCTATTTCTTCTCCATTTTCCTAAAACAACCAAGCACTATAACTCGGTAAATCTATTTTCAGATATTAAAGTGTCAGCAGCTAAGTATGTCTGTATGTGGATATGTGGGTATAAAAGGTCAGTTTGGTTGCTTTGATTTTTTTTCTAGGGAAATGGCTACTAAAATCATAAGAGTAATTGTATGAAAGAGATACTAACTAAATATAATTTCTTGGTTACAGTGTTAGCTATGAGATAGATATTAAGGCATCTGCTTTGATAAATGTCAGTCTTTGTTTCTTAATTGAGTCTGTTGTTGAGTAAAAGTGAGAAGGTATTGGGCTATATTTTGAGTTTTCAGTTGTGGATATCAGTTATTATTGAAGGCCCTGAAATCAGCTGAGAAATGTAAGTTGTTCAATTTATTTCTGACTACTGTTTAAGAAACCATGTTTTTTTGGTTTTTAATAGGTGGAACACTAAAAGAAATCTGGAAGCTTACAAAAAGATTTAAGTGTGTTATTCCTGTGAGATCCACAGAAGATGATCTTGAATTATTAGATCTTTCAGCTCCTTTTCTTCTACAAGGGAATGTAAAATATTATGGGTAGGTTAACAGTATTTGTTGATATTTCAGTAGTTGCAGTAACAGATAGCATTTTCCTCAGTAATTCAGACTGCAGTGCTGAAGGGATAACTTTCCCAAAGATTCTTTGATGTAAAATACATAGCATGATCCGCAGTACTGACATCAGGGATGAAATGCCGTATCATTTGATACCTTGTATCAAAGGACTGACTGCAGTTTGGCTCCTGCTCTGTAAATCTTAAGTCCTTAATTACACAGCTCTCCAGTTGCAGTTTTGTCTGTGGTGTATGGGTAGGGGAGTGTGCTATAGAAATGGAAATGCACATGCAGTGCAAGGTACCTAAATACCTCTTTTAGTCCAGATCTTCAATTTTCTGGTCTCACTTAGACTAAAGTCAAAACATATGTTATTTTTAAAACTGTATGCCGAGGGGTATATATATATTTATACAACATAACAGATAATATCTAAATAGAGATCCAGAAAGTAATCCCAGTTTGTCAATCTACAACTCATTCTCTATCATTCTTAGTGTTGGGAAAGCTTGAGGTTTGGAAGCAGTAACGGATTTTGGACAGCCTTTCCTTACCATTTGTAACTTACTGGGATCCACAGCACTGCAAAGTGCCTTACCTGTTTGTGATGTCATTCACTGTAGAGACAACTTCAACAGGTTTCTGAATTGCACAATTCTAAAGCTGTGGAGTACAGTACACACACCTAGGTCTGGTATCTGTGATCTGCTGTGCAATGCCATGTTCCTGCTCAGTGAGAGCTGTCAGCAGTGCGTTCTCCCAGTAGTGCCCAACAGCATGCAGCTGCTGAGCTCAGAAGCACCAGTCTCCTTCATGTAAGCTACTGAGCCGTGTAAGCTACTGAGCCCTCTCTCTCAGCAGTTTGGGCAGAGCGCAGTGCAGTGGGGCACTATGCCAGTTCTTCAGGTAGTAAAATAATTTCTGTGCAGAAGTATTCCATGTTTCATGTGAACCCTAAAGTTTCCCTTAAGGGCCATCCATAGAATGAATATAGGTAATTGTTTCTCTTTGTCGTATATAGTTTTGACCTTTCCAGATATTGCTGTCTATTGCTGTCTATTTTTTTAAATAAAGGCAGTATATGGGTACTCCTACTGGGACACGATCTTCATCAATACAAAGTATTTCCCCTTGCACTTTCATAATCCTTATGTTTCCCCAGCTACATCCAACTCACCTTCAGATGTTGTTCTCTCATCAAATGGTTGGATTGTAAAAGTAAATGGTTTATAAGATATTCCATGATTGTTTATAGGATACTTCGAAAGGGATCTCACAAGTATGCTGACATTTCAGAGCTATGTTTCATGCACATTTTTATCAGTGGCATATACTTAGCAAAGTCTAGAGAAGATTTTGTATGGAAGAATGAATTATATGTGTGTGCATATGCATATGTATTCATCTGTATGTAAAAATAAACAGACACTGCATATAAAAAGCAAAATTAGCATTTAAGTTACTTTATTGGAATTTGAGTGGGTTTTTTAAAGGAAAAACGTGACTTAGCTGAGCTTGACTTTATATCACTTAAGCAGAAGTAGTTTTATTGATTTTTATGACATGCTTTGTATATGATCCTAAAAGATAATAAATGTTTATTTCAAGTTCTAACTGTAATATACTAATACAAAAGTTTAATTTGGAACAAATAGTTTTGTTCTGTAATTTCATTCCTTGAGGCAAATGGGAGCAATTTTGAAAACAGTTCTTCAATATTTCTGTCCATTTGCAGCATTAGCTTACTATGTCTCATATAAAATTTATAATAATTGGTGTAAATACACCAGTAATAAAATAGATTGTTTTAACAACTCTCAGTTAATATTCTCAACACAGGCAAAGCCAAATTGCTCCTGTAACTTTGTAATGGGTATAGAGTGTGCTACAAGTTCAGATTCATTCCTGCTTTTACAAAGTGAGAAGTAGTGGCATATGAACATATGTTTAGCAATGTAGTGATCTTAGAATCATAGAACAGTTTGGGTTGAAAGCGGCCTTTTATGATCATCTAATCCAACCCCCTGCCTTGGGCAGAGACACCTTGCACTACACCAGGTTGCTCAGCTCCATCCAGTCTCATCTTGAACACTTCCAGGTATAGGGCATCCACATTGTTTCTGGACAACCTGTTCCAGTGCCTCAGCTCCTTCCTTGTAAAGTATTTCTTCTTTCTGCATGATCTACATCTGCCCTCTTTCAGTTTAAAACTGTTGCTCCTTGTCTTCACTACAAGCCCTGGTTAAAAGTCTCTCTCTGTCTTTCTTGAAAGCCCTTTTTATGTATTGAAAGGCCACAACAGTGTCTGCCTGGAGCCCTCTGTTTTCCAGGCTGAACAACCCCAGCTCTCTCAGCCTTGAAGTACAGTTCTATTCCTGTCTATTCACTGGTCTTTCCCAGATTTATTTCTCCTCACAGATAGTTCAAAAAGAGCATTAAGGATTTTGTTGTACTTTAAAGCTGATGTGTCTGGTAAAATAATTATTTCAAGCAGCAATAAAAATATTTCCGCACTTCCACTGTGTAAGAAAACCAAAACTTTTTTTTTTTCTGCAGAGAACACTTCTAGTACAAATACATCAGTGTTTGGTTAGTCTCAATATCTTGTTTTAAATGCTAGGTGCAAGCAGTGTTCTACTCCAAAGCCTATGAAGAGTCTAAGTTCCATTGCAGCAGAACAGCAACCATCATGGGAACCAACTGAAATAGCACAAGGTCAGCTGATATGATACTGTCCCGAAATACTCTTGTATTCTGAAATACAAAATACTTTTGATTCTGAAGCGTTGTTATGAAATAGTTTGATTTGCAGTTCTGGGTTGCAGTTTTGTACAGAAAGCATGTAATTACAGTCATGTGGAATACAGTGGTATAAAATTCATTCACCCTTTACCAGCTGGAATAACATATTTACTTTTGGAAATATTGCAGTAGTAATTAAAGGATTTTACATGTTGACTAGTTTATTCTACCATAGGTATCAGTAGTAACACTTATCATAGTAGACATGTCATGAATTTTTGGTTTTAGGTGTCACTTTTGAACTGTGTACGTGACTTGTGTCCTAGAAGTTAACCGTGCCTTTCCTTTTGAAGATAGTGTTCTTCTGACTGGAACTAAAGAAAGTCTTATTTAATGACTCAAACAAGTCAGATTTGTGTCTTCTGTAAACCTTATGTTAAGCATGTTCCAGAGAGTGTGCAAGAAATAGTATTCAAATGAAAGGAATTATACCACAACAATTATGTGAATTCTGTGCTTCATGTGTTCCTTGTGTTACTACATGCAGTCAACATGTAAAAATGCTGGAAATGGAGTTTAAAACTTTACAATGCATTAGGGAAAAAAAATATTTGCATGTTTATCAATTCATGTTCTAACATACTAAGTTGGAATATCTAGCAGTATGTAAGTTTGGTAAACACTTTCTAAAAGAAGAAAACTATTTGAGCAATACAGTGATTTTCTTAAATAAACTGTCATAATTGTATCCTATTAAATAATTGTAAAGTAATATATAACTGTCAGTGATTGACATTTAATTCTCAAAATGAAAAAATATTAATTAATGCTTCCTGACAGTTACGCTATTTTATGTATATATTCTTCTATCATCTGTATTTTCAGACTAAATTATAAACCTGCAAGTATATCAGATCAGTTGAACAAAAAATAACTACCAGTTTAAGTAAGTGTACCCAGAAAAGACTGATGCAGAGCTGTAGTAGCTTTGTCTGTTTCAGTTATTTTATGTTTGCAGCATAACAGTTACAGCTGCCAGTGAGGGAGTGACTGTAGTCATTTACTTACGCTGGAATACTTTCAGAACTGCCAGCGAAGTTTTTTCTGAACAAGCCTGGTAGCTTTTACCACATCATATGAAATAAACTGTTTTCCTCAGAAGATAGTTTTCAGGTGGAATTCTTATTACCACAGAATTAAGAGCACCTCTCCTTTAATCTTCCATGGATAAAAGAACACAGGAGTAGAAGGATCCTACTAAGGTAGGATCTAAGATCTAAGCAAATATTAGCTTTTTGTTTACTAGCATGGGAATAAGTATTTAAAAATCTTTATGTGTTTTTATAGGCTCATCTATTAAAGTGTTTCTAGGAAAATTGCAATGTGGTCTTAAAAGATAAATGACACTTTGCTGTTCAGAGGCTCTATGTTTGTTCTGTTAATTTATACTTTTAATGACAGTATTCAAAGTCAGTTACCATTAAAGGAGGGATATTGTCAGCTTGAGTTGTTATAGTTTGCCTTGCATATTCTCTCAGAGAAACATCAATTTTTCTTCTCTTCAGTTTTAGGTATTGAACTGCTCCAGTATGTTTTTATTATGAAGTTTACACTGGTTGATGAAACAGGAGCACTAAATGCATACCTTTTTGATTATGTAAGTAAATCTGGGTAAAGATAGACTCTACAGATGATGTGAGTTTGGATTTTGTTTGTTTTTAAAATAGCAAATGCATGTACACAAACATTCTTTCTATGTTACCTGCAGTGTTTTGTAGGAATAATTACAATTCTGTAAGTTTGTTAATACTGTACCAAGTATAGAATATTAAACATAAAGACAAAACTGAAGCTTGAAGATAGATTATTTGGTATTCCATAAACTTTTATGTATTTCTCTGGCTGAATTTCTCTTTTATTGGCAATGTTAAATTATGCAGCCTGAATGCTGGGTGAATGATAGGAGTGTTTCAGGATTTATGCAGCTAACTTCTGCATTAGTTTAAAATCTCATTACCTCTTTTTTTAAACTCTCAGTAGAATCTATCCATTCAGTAATGCTTGATGTTTTTGTTGCACATGATCGTGAGGAAAGGAGACCTTTCTTCCCTAGGCAGAACTCAGCTATAGCTGTACAGATATTTATCTTGGATTTCAGAAGCAGTTTATTCAACTACTTTACTAACCTTAGAATTAACCTATCTTCAGTTTTCTCTGAAGCAACTTAAGACCATTCCTGAGACACTGAAGAATGGATGGTTTTCCTGTCATTGCGATGTGGGCGTGACAAAATTGGACTGAAAAAGAATTTAGTGGGATTTTTTTTCTGCACAGCAGTGCTGTTTAATGTGTCTATATCTGCACATTTTCCACCATTGTATTAAATTACTTTGAATGGGACTTTGAAGAGAATACTCTTCCTTGTTTAATTTTAAGACTGTAAGTAAAAATAGTATCACAAAAAATGTTTTTTCTTAAAGTACATGGTACTTTTTTTAACAGCAAAGGAGTTCAAATGCTACAATCCCCATTTCAGCCAGTCATCTTTTCCTTCTACTGTCCTTTTTCCTTTTTATATCAAGAAACTAAACTGCAAAAGGAAGGTCTAAAAAGTATTTAAACCATCTCTTGATGCAAAATTCCAAAAAATTTTACTTCAGGGTGGCACACTTTTTTAGCAGATACTGCTCAGTACTGTAGTTTAGCTGCAGGAAAATACCCACAGTTTCTTCTGAAGTGCCAGCTGCTTGCATTCCTGCTGGTGGTACTTCAAAGACAAGCCAATAGTTTCCAAGCCTAAACTCCAGTTTAACTTTAAACTTGAGCACCACCTGAGAAGGAACTGGGCTGCTTTGAAGTGCAGCTTTACACTAGCTTCCAGTTGCACTTCCATAGGAACAAAGTGCTTTTCTTTTCTCCCCTCCTTATAGGAAAAGTCAGTGAAGGAAAAAAGTGAAAAACTTTTATACTGAGAAGAAGAACTGGAAGAGAGAAAGTTATCTATGTCAATTTTGCTGCTGGATTATCTTCTAACTTCTGATCATTGCAATTAAACATGTCATACAAAAATTATACAGAGGCAGATTTTTCTGTATTTGTATCTTTTAACAAAAATGAGAAATTACTACCAAAAATCTTAGGTCACTCTGAGAAGTTATAAGCTGATGAGCCTTTAGAGATACAAAATCTGGTAACAAACTTGAAAAGAAGAAACTTGGAGATTTTTTAGTCATACTTACTGTATGTGGTTTAATAATACACAGAAAATGTTTATTGGACATTTTAATGTTCCATTTATAATTTTCTGTCTCCATTCAGAGCCTTTTTCCATAGTTTCTAAAACTGTCAAAAAATGAAAATCGCACTAAGGGAGTTCCGCAGATATCAAGCCTGGTTGCAATGCCCCTTGTTTTCAAGTGATTTTGTTCCTCTCAAGATGTGAGGGACTGTTGAGGGGGACTGACCATCCTCTCTGGCCGCAACATTGTCTGATATTGTCTGGTTATGGAGGTTCAGGAGGAATATCTGCCNTTTTGTGGTCTCTTTCAGGAGAAGTTTTTCCAAATTCCTGCCTCTGAAATCTTAACTAACAGTCTTCTTCAGCAAAAGATGCAGATGACCATGAATACGCTCTGCCCTCCAGGAAAAAAATTAGGTCAGCTTGCTGTTACTTTAAAAGGGAAGGGGTGTTTCAATCAGCTATTGCATATGCAAAGTCTTAGAATTCAACTTATGCATGGGCAAATCTCAAAACAGAGAAATGCTGGAGTCTGAAAGCAGAGTTCCAATTAATTTGTTCTGAGACATGTCTTTAATATTAGCTCTCCCTTTGAGAAAGAAAAAAAATGGTTTAGTAAATTCTCATGTAGCATGCAGTGATGTGTGAATACAGTCATGCCTGTGCAGGAACTAAGA
>WEIT01027108.1:33716-69281 GCA_013389985.1 Dryoscopus gambensis
ACTGTATTTAAAAAAAAAAATCTTTGTTCCTTTCTTAGGAATTCAACCTGTATGTGTGAATTTTTAGTTCATTTATGAATGGGAATTATACTTTGATATATTTGCTGTTTTCCTGGCATACAACTTTGTGATCTGAGAGCAAGTGGAGGTGCTAAGCTTTTCACTGGAAGCTGCTTGGCTTAGGTTGGTGGAAGCAATCTACTATCCATTTATCCTTTAGAAAGGTAGTGATTTAGACAAACTCCTCCTGTTAGTAATACTCAGGTAACTGCGACATGTACCAGTTACTGTAGATTCCAGTGGGGTTGTGAACATGACCATGTAATGATTATCACTAAAATTAAAGTCAAGCCATGAAAGTAAGGTAGTATAAAATTGTGAAATGAATATTGACATTTGGTAGATGGTAGTGATTCTGGGCTGGCCCTGTTGAGTACCAAAGTTGTTAGCATGCTTATTAGCTGGGTCTGTGTTTTCAAAGGCTCTCATGTATCTGGCTAAAAGTACTGTCAGATTGCACTGCCTCGAATCTGCCTTTTCCTTCTTGCATAATCAGATTGTGGGGCTAAATTTAGAGACACAGAACTGATCTGGTGCTATCATGGATTGAAAATTCTGCTGGACTACAAAATTATGTGGTGGTTTTACTTTACATTCAGAAGTCTCTAGGACAGATTCAGGACATGTTTCTGTAAGGATAATTAATGTAGAAATCCCTGTCAAATCAAATGCTTTACATCAGAGCAAAATTACTTAGTATTTACAGCAGCTGTTTTGAAAGAAGTTCAGAAGCAAGATGGAATATTTGTAAGTAGATTATTAGTATTTTGATAGTAGATGAACTTTTATTTTTTCATTTTTCAGGGCCATTTAGTAGATTATGCAATTTGTCATATGAAGTTTCATCAAATTTCCTCTGGTAATTTTCTTGTACTATAAAAAATTATACTGAGTATATATGTCGTAAGTGAGGATATTGTTCCTTATTGATCAGTATATAGGAACAACCAGTATTAAAAGTGGTGAATGGATATTTCCTTTAAAAATTCTGAAAAATAAAACAATTTTGGAATTGAACCAGCTGTTTATCAGAGTCTGTTGACTTAAGAAAGTTTTCTAGAGTCTTTGCATAAATGCATCAACAAAAAATACTTATGACAAATGAATATTATAAAACTTTAGACACTGGCCATTCCCGCGTGTTTTCACAAGTTAGAGGTTAAATTGAAGTCAATCTTTTCTGCTTTTATTGTATGGAGTGTATGAAAATGCGAATTTTTATTTTTAGATTTTTGTTAACAACTCTGAAAGATATTGATATTGTACATTTTTTCTAAATAAGTCTTTGCAAAGTAATAAATAAATAGATGTTTTGAACTTCAGTGTAAAATAAATCAATTTCACCACATGCCTTGACTGAGATCTCTGCTTAAAAACTCTACATATGCATCACATGATTCTTTTTACTATTGTGTATTGAATTACAATGTTTAATAAAGATTTCTCCAAATAATGAAGTTTTTCTTGTATTTGACTTTTAGTTTCATAACTGTGAAAACTTTGTCATCAGTAGCCTTCACCCAGTGAATGCTCCAAATGAATGTATAGTTTGTTGGATTGAAATGCACATGTTTAATTCTCTTTCTAAATATAATGCATAGAAATAAATTAATAATTATTCATTTGTTAATACCAAAGATCACTATATAGGAAGGAATTGCTGGAAAGACATTTAAAAATGGGTCTCATTGGTAGCCTTTGTAAGGAGCAGTGGAAGTCACTGAGGTGGAACTTGGACCTTGGTTACCTGTCCTGGTCAGTGCTGAGAGCTGTCAGTGTCTGTCTGAGGGGTGAAATTGTGAGACTGTTGTGTCCTGAACGTGCAGCACCAGCAGGCTCTGGTTTCTGAAAGATGAGTGTCTCAGGCAGCAATGACTTTTAGCCATTACTTAAAATTTTCTTAATCACAAATAAAAGTCTTATTTCCTTTGGTGAGTTTCGTGACCAGGTGTGTGATTTCAGTTTCTAAAACATTAATAAAAGTTCAAATGGCTACTCTAATAGTTTTTAAATTACTGAAATATATATTTAAAGACTCAAAATTTGAACCAGTAAGTGGTCAGGTTAATAGTGGTACAACTCGAGGCATGTGTTGCTGGTTTCACATCATCTTTCTTCCTCCACATGCATCCCAGCATATAGAAAAACTGAATCAAAACATCACCTTCCTACTAGAAATGGAAAATATGCATGGAATGTGAGGCATATCACACACAGCAACATTATCAAGGGGGAAGAATATCGGAATATAAAAGGAGGAGCTGTGCGGGAAAATAATAAAACTATAAAAGACCAATAAGGGAACATGAACCCATTCCCCACTCCAACTACAAGGATAAGTGCAGAAAAAGTGACAAAATTGTAATTAAAAATAAAAAACGTATTTTCAGGGGAAAAAGAAAAGAAAATGAACTAGATTTGGAATAGTGTTTTTAGGGGTGCCTGTGTAATTTTGCTCCTTGAAGTCTGTGTTTTAAGCAAATTTAAAAACTTGAAGACTTTGGAAGTGTCTCCAAATTCAGCTGCATTTAAGCTCTTGGATGCATCATACTCTTGAAACTCCAGCTAGAAAGACAGAATGTAAATAAATAACACTGCAGAAACAATGAGGCATTCCTGGTAGGTGGCCTGCTGTTCAGTAGTGATTGAACTTTCTCATCAGTCTTTGCAGTTATGGGATCCAGAGATTTACAGACAAGGCTTTGAAATGCTTAGATTAATACTAATCCTTTGGCTACTGAGCAGCAGGAAGTGGGATTTTAAGAAGGACAGGAGAGCCCACAGGATACAAGCTGACGTTTGCAACAGAAGGAAGAGAACTTATTGTAACAGGGATGAGTGCTTAGCTCTTCAATCCACAGTGATCACAAGAATTTATGCAAATTAGGTAACTTTTTGGCCAAAACCATTGCATTGAGTTATGAAACTGGCAGGAACTGGAATAGTATCACATAGAACAAGACCAAATATTTAAATGGAATTGTGAAGAAATTAAGGAAATACATATGTTCAAGCTTTTCAGGTGGAATGGGACAACTGCAAAAAAAAATTATTCAGAGGAGGAGAGAAAAAAAAATCCACATAAGAGTTTACTTCAAGTATTATTCAAAGTGTACAGTGAATGTTAAGAATTGGAAACAAAAAATCAGCATTAGATGGAGACAGAAGGAAAGAACAATGCCAGAGGATAGTAATAAAAACAAGTGATAGCAGAGAGTCTGTATGAGACAGTTTGCTGCATCTCCTGTTCACAGCATTTCCTATACACGAAATTCCCAGTAAGAACTATGGTTTGGGAAAACATTCATCTGATGATGGAATACCAGATCCAAAGTGCTTAAAAATGTAGAGCAGAATTTTGCTATAATTAATGAAGTCATATTTGTGGTAAAGCTATGGGTGGACTCACCCCAGAACAATGTGCTACAATGTGCTTTTCCTTGTTTTCTGCTGCAACTCTGATAGATGCTTACAGAGGTGTCTCCATAAAACTGCTGTTTCAGTACCATGTGTCTACATAAGCAGAGTGGACTGAAAGTCTAGGAATAAATCTACATCTAGTAGATTATTTTAATTTGAATTTTTTACAAGTAAACTAGGAGGAAATATGCTGAATGGGGAAATATGTGCCAGCAAAGAAAAAGTTGTTTGGTTTTTTTACATCAACTGTTCTATTGCCCGAAGCTTTAAGCATAAATTGGTTTTGTGCCTTCTACTGTGTGTGTGCAGCCTGTGGACTGACACTGCTGAAAAAATACAGTTTTGTACAAGCTACATCTTTAGAACTAAGTCCATATTCAGCTGTAATTTCAAAGGCCAGCTATCAGATAGCTTTGAATTATGGAGGTGTTACTTCACTGAAAGGAGTTCTCTGGATGATGGCAGTTTATAAATTGCTGCTTGAATTTTTTTGTTAAAAGAGCAGCAAAACTGAAACTGAAATCTGCTGCTTGAACAGATTTAATTCCAGATTTTATTTTCTTCTTTTTCTGTCTACCAATGAGCCCTTAAGCAACTCAAAGTCCCCCTTAAGCAATGTTTGAAGTGACAAATACGATCACTCACAGGGTGTGTATTAACCAAAGGGACTCTTTATTGTTTTTAATAGGGTGGGTAAGGGGCTTTCACCACCCAGCTGTCTTTAATGTTGTCGCTCTGACATACATTCATTTTCTTCTCCATCTTGAAGGATACAATTTTCCTAATATATTTACTATGCTAAAGGATGAAATCCCATTAATAAAAATGGAAACATTGGAGTGATTGTGTTTGACAGAAGCCTGGGATATAGAGATGTCAAAGGCCATCTAGACATGCTGCCCTGTGGTCTCCCATCATGCAGAGGTACCCTGGTACGGGTAGTGTTGTGGTGTCCTGGTTCTGGTCAGGACAGGGGTAATTATTTGCAGTAGCCAGGAGTGGGCATGGCTGGGATGTAGAGCTTATGCTGTACCACCTCACATCATTGCCAGGGGTGGGGAGAAGGGACTCTCTTCTGAGGAGAAGAGGCTCCTTGCAGTGGTGTAAGCATGGCAGGGAGAGCCCTCTGGTATTGTCTACTACTGAGGATTTTTCCATGTGCATAATTCCTTTTGTAGTATCTGTCATTAGTATTGTTGCTGTTAGTGTTCATTTTCTTGTTTCATTGCTGTTTCCAGTAAATTGTTCTTATCTCAGCCTCTGACCTTTGCATTTTGTGTCTCCAACTCTCTTCTCCATTCCGCTGCAGGGGACAGAGAGGGGGAAATGGGGGAGCGAGAGAGAGCAGAGCGTGGTTTGGAGAGTCTCGGTGGGGGCACTGAACTGGGGACTGCCCTTTCTAAGCCATGACGTGTAAGGTCTCACTGCCCAGAAAACTGCATTTGACTTAAAGGAAAACGGCTGGTTCCATTATTTGCTGTTTCGCTGAGAGTAAACCAAACAGCCTTAAAAGTAAGGAGAAAGGTGAAGAATTGCTTTTTCCCTGCAGGTCAGTCAATGCATTTGTTTAGCAACGTGCTGTGGCTTGGGTCCTTCTTGCAGGAAATAGAAGCAGAAAAGAAAGCTTCAAAAGCTTTGTTTGAAGGGTTGGGAAAAGTCAGAAGTTACACAGGAAGGAACAATGAGGAATGAGGAGTGAACCTTAAATATCTAACATGGCACTTCTATAAATCAGATGTTTTACCTTGCAGATCCTAATGCAAATCTGTTGACTGCCATGGTCTATATGATTTGATAATAAATAACATTTGAATATTATTCCAATCTGTTGTAAGTGATTAACTAGACTAATTCACAAATTATATTTCTAAACAAGTTTAATTCCTCTGGGTCCAGTAACTGGAAATTGTTTTCATCCTTTAAAAACTGTATGGAAAAAGAATTGGCAAAATTACAATATTTGTCATTCACCAAGTGCCAGGACCTACTTACATCAAATCATTTTTTCTGGCCAGGACGATATTCCGCAGTGATACCTTCTAAGTGTACCTTTTCACAGCAAGCTTATCAAGGCAGTGTAAAAATAGCAATAGTTTTCAAAACTCATTTAGCTCTGCTGTTAGGCCTAGAAAAATGTGAATGTCTGGCCTACTTTTCTGTCTGGCTAAAGAGGTACCTGATGTGATGTGATGTGATGGAGCAGGGAATCCTGAACTCTTTTCTTCGTGGCTATGGCAAAGGTATGCAAGCCTCATTTTAAAAATCGAGGTCATTGGCTAATATGTGTCAGGAAAGCACAGAGCTGTACCAAATACTCCTGTCAAGAGCACGTGCAACAAAGCAAATCAAAATTGGAAATCAATTATAATTGAAACTGACACACAGAAAAATGGGACAGTGATATATTCTGCTTTTGGTAATTCAGTGTTGGTAAAGAATTTTCATCTGAAACTTAAACCAAATAGTAAATAAAAACCTGATGAAAAGCACAACAAGGCTACTTGCTCAAATAAAGCAGAGGCCCCAGAAGAGGCACTGTATTGAAAAGTGATTTTTTTTCTTATAGATACCATACAACTGCTTTATACCATAGCATAACTGATCAAGGTATACATAACAAATTCCCAGGTAACCAATTTCCATGTATTCAGTATGTATTCAGCCATAATTACATGTGTAGTTCCTTATCTTGTGCACTTCAAATAATGCATGCAGCTCTTTGAGCTAAGAGTATTGAGGTAAGAGTATTGGAGTGCACTATCCTCGGGACTCTTCAAAGCTGAGTCCAGACTCCAAACTTGACAGCTGTCAATGATGGATGAATCTGTATCTGGGAATGCCAGCGAACACTCAGCTGGCAAACCCCAGCCCCAGTGGAACGCTGTGTGGTGGGCTGTCACCAGGAGGGGCTCCTCTGACTCTGCAACAGCTGCACTTCCCAGCTTCAAAAGGGACTCAGATTGCTGTCACCTCGTCTACAATTTCCATACTTAATAAATCATCTAACCAGCTCTGAGTGTCAGTGCCTTTCATACTGGGATCCCAAAAGAACTGGCACCTCCTCGGTGTGAAACACCCACCATCAATTTTCAAAGAATGTATCAGTACTCTCCTGTTGGTCCTCAAAATCATTTTAAAGGTTGTATATTAAAAAATGCAACAGTTGGTCTAGATCTAAAAGAGACCACTGACAATTTCAAAATAGAAGCAGCAGATTAAATCACAATAGCTGTGTCTGAACAGTTTCAACACATGTATGGACGAGTGTGTACCTGCGCCCAGTACAACCTCTAACTTTGCAGGCTGAGGAGCAGATGCTTGCACTAAGACACTGATGTCTGGCCACTGCTGCCTGACATGTCCTGCTCTTAGTTAAAGAGAAGAGCATGACAACTGAGAACATAATAAATAACTTGGAAAGTTGTTAATCCAAAAGTTCTGGCATGTTCACTGATGGAGCAGAGTCAGGCCCTTGATGAGATGTGTGATTTTGATAACCACAAATAAATTTGGTTATGGTCCAAAAAATGGTTTGATTTCACAAACTAAGAGCTGCAATAACATGGGGCAGAAATGTGCAGCGTGCTACCCTTCTGTCCCCAGCTGTCTGACAAACATTATTTAATGCTCAGGGTTGTATCCTTTCCTGTACTAGACACACACACCTTAACTGATAGTTGGTAATAGAGGTCTTGGGCATTTTAATCAAGAGAAGAACTTAACACTTAAGGCCTAATTGTACAAACAACCCATCTGTTTTGTATAGTGCAGAACCACAGCCATATTTTTAAGGTTAAATCAACCCCTTAGAAATTAGACAATCTGTTACCACTTCTACGCAGCTGTGCTTCAGGCAGTGGCACTATTATCTATTAATTCATCTAGTACTAAGAGGCATGCAACTGGATGGAAAGGGCTTCAAAAATTGAGCAAATGAGTATCACATCTCTTCTTTTAATAGTACTGGAAATACTGCAGCCACAAAGGTGTATGTACTCAGTGAAAGAAAATGTTGTTTTATTTATCAATATGTAAAAGAAGGAATTGAGAGATTCTTCACAGATTTCTCTCAATCTGTGAATTATTATTATAATAATTATTATCTACAGGTACTGTAAAAAAGTGCTTTCCTTGTAAATAAGATCTTCATGACAGACCTTCTAGCATGAGCCTTTTACTCATCCTCTGTTTTGTAATGGGAATCTCTTTGGCATGCATCTGCAGGATGTTTAAGCTTTTCATGTTTACCCTTATTGTTCTGGCGGCATCAGGATGCTTTTAAAAGGAAATCCATTTAAATCTACAATACACAAATTGAGAATGATAACCAAAAATTTGCTTTAGAGAAGAGACAAGCATAGATGCAAGCACAATAAGTCTTTCGTTAGTCCTGCAGTGCTGCCCAAGAGAAGGATGACATTTATTTTTTTGGCATAAGTTTTGCCATAGGCTCATTCACTTGGCTAGCCATGTGTCCACGTAGGCAAACTCCAGAGTGCAAACCTATGCAGTGTTTATTGAGGCAGTGGCTATCATCTGGACAGGTCAGTCCCTGTATTCAGCTATTACCTCTTTCAGCCACGTGAGTTACAAAGAGCATTATGAAACTGAAGCAGCTTCAAGGTAAATTTAGATATTCATTCAGGACAGATGGATGAAACAAGTGGTCAGATTAAACTATTTTCCAATATCTGAAGTAATTGCTAGTATCTGAAGCAAGCAATGACAGCCCTGAATGAAAACCATGCTAGATATAATACTCTTTGGGAAGTAAGGTTTGTACTTGCTTTTTCTTTCTTTTTCTTTTTTTTTTTAATCAGCATAGCAATAGAGCAATTTAATTCACTGTGGTAATACTTCAAACTTAGCTGAGACCATCAAGTGAGATTCAAACACAGATCAGGAAAGAAAAAATTAATTCTGATGCAACAAGCTGAAAGGGAACAATAATTAGTCAGAAAACATGTTTAGAAAATCACAGTAGCAACTATAATTTATTGTAATTTACTTAAAAGAGTAAGACCTCAGCCTGAGCAAACATTCTTGTTAGAAGTACATCTGAAGTATTTCCTTTTTTATCTTCATGGACAGAAAACATCTGACTAATACATAATTTTTAAGCCAGTCTAGCCAGGAACCACAGCCAGACTTGGGAATCCTGTGTACTGTGTCCCTCACAGACAGACATATGGAGACAGTCTTTGTTGTTGTAAGCTGTGTGTGCTTATGATGAGATGCAACTCATAAATGAAACAGATGAATGAGGGGCATGTGAATGGAAAGATATGACTTTTTTTTCCCTTACCTACCCTTATTTAGGCAGGGTTGTCCTGAGAACACTCAGAGAAAGAGGTTTCATCTTTAATAAATCTTGGGTTCATTCATCACCAAAACCTGTTGGATTATTTCTTGCTTCCAGAAGTCATTAAAAGCCTGGAAGCTGTTCCTGACTGTCCTATTCTGCAAATCCTTTCTGAATTTTGAGAATTTCACCATTAAAAAATGCTAAAAAAGCTCAACTGAGAATTTTCAGTTTTTTAAATGATAGTGAGTTAGAGGGAAGCATCTCTCTCTCCACACAAGCTGCTGATGTATTGGCAGCAAATCCAGTTCCAGATTTACATTTGTACCCAGCTGTGTTCTCCTACACCCCCTCTCCAAAAGTTTATAATCTCCTCTGGATTTGAGCATGGCAACTCTCCAAACAAATTTTAAATTTCCTGGCCTAAAATAGAAGATTTCCTTAGAAAGAAATGTTAGAAAGTGATCACTTAGTCTACATTATTCCACAAATGCACCTGTGAAAAGAGTCACATGAAAAGCTGGGTTATCAGAGCTAAGAAGGAGTGGGAATAAGTGATAGAAATGGTGGATGTAACATTTTAAACTGGATTAGCTGATGAGCATTTCGTGATATGTAGCCACAGCTAGAAAGACCAAGTGGACAGGGCAGTCCTTGGGTAGCACATCACAAAGTATTTGCACTTAGTTTTCTAAAAGCTGTTGTATTGGAGGACATCTGGAGGTCTGTTCAAGTTTTGGCATTGTCTCTGTTAATTTCAGACCACCTTTTTAATATAATATCCTTAGATAATATGAGCCCTTCTTTTCAGATTGAAAAAAAAGACAGTATTGTACAGAGCTGCACAAGTTATACACCACCCTTACTTTGAGCCACAAGAATATGAACGAACAGGCCTAGCTCAGAACTGTACTAACCATGCCAGCATGGATTTCAGTCAGCTCTTAGCACTGGCAGGACATGTGTCCATTGTCCTATGAAATATCCCAAGTGAAAGACTCAGTCCTCTGCCGAAGAACCACAGCACTTGGAGCAGAGATCATCATTTTTAGAAGATGTGGCCAGCCTTGCCTTAGGAAAAGGCCCATGTTACATTTAACTCTGAAGCACACAGAGTGAGATTTTGCCCAGATGAGTCCATATAAGTGAGACTTCACCCAGACAAGCATCTATGAGGAAAACTTAATCAAGGAAAAAAAGGAACTTTCTTAAGGAAGACGTGTGTCCTACATAATTCAGTAGAATTTTACTGGCTAAACATCCTAGAAGTATAAACTGTACGGAACAGAGAAAGCATAGGAGTTGGAGGAAAAGAGAATAGCTGTTGTAGGTTACAATGTAAGATGTAACCAAGTATGTATTCTATCACCATCTGTTAAAGCCAGGTGGGGCAGGGTTCTTTATCTCTTCCATGACACAACCCTGATAACTCCCTCCAGAGCGGTGTCTTCTGTTATTGGGCTATCAAGCCTTACTGCATGGCTCATAAAATTACATCATCCCATTGTGAGATGCTCTGCCCAGGGGGAGGCATATAATCTGAGGTTTGGAACACCACAGCCAGCCCTTATCTACTGAGTTCTTAGAGGAGAGGAGCTACACAACCACCACTGGACCTTCAGAGGAAGACCAGACCCTTCTACAGGATCACCACTTCAACAGAACCACATCTATCACTTCAGGAGGACTGCAGCCACCATTTAATCTGACTGCTACCACCACCCTGACTGACAGGGTGTCAGGTTGTATCCTGACTCTGTCAGTGGTTTTGTACTATTGCATTTATTTTAATTTTCCTATTAAATTGCAGTTCTGATTTTGAGTCTCTCACTGGTTTGCTTTCTAACTAGTACAATAGCATATTTTACATGGTTGTGATTCACCTTCCAAAAGAATTTGTAAATGCAGACTATGACCATGACACAGAAGTGAGAAGGAGAATGACACACATTTTTGAAATCACTGGTTTTGTTGCTCTTTATTTTGTTGCATTTTTTTAACTATTCAGAAGGGTTTCTAGAAAATCTCTGGTTCATGGTTATCAACTAAGTTAAGTTTGGCTATGTTCTCATGTTTCCAAATTAAAATTTAAAAAAATCTCTATTTCCTTCCAGAGCAACTTAAAACTTTTTTCCATGTCACAAGTTTTAGCCATGTCTGAACTATAAAGTCCTCACAATTCCAATATTGCTATTAGTATGTTGACAGGCAAATAAACATACCTAGTTCCTAACACAGATGCATGACTTCTGTACACGGGAAAGCACAAATGGGGTGAGAGTTCCAAACCAAAATGTTAACAGTTCAAAAGACCTGACAATTGCAGTGGCCTCAAAATACATGTGGCAAAACCCTTACTCAGAGAGTACCTTTTGCTACTTTCTGAAACACAGGGAATTTAAGCATTAGAGGGTGGAGCAGTACTTTCCAGGTAGCCCCATCTTCCTGCAAGGAGAGAGAAATGGACATAAGTTCTACTGTGTGTTGTTGACACAGCAAAAATATAGGCTGGGATGTGGCAGAAGCAGTCTTAAAATTGTTTTATAAAATGAAAAATTACAAATCTAAATGCAAGCATTTTGCAGAAATGCATCCTGTTCAAAGCCTTCTGCTGGGACATAGACCATGCTCAGCTGAGGCTTGCCAGCTGCCTGGCAGCACCAGATGCTGAAGAGCCTTGTTTTCCAGGCTCTTTTGCTCTAGGGCTGTGTCACCGTGTGGATGGCTCTGGGCCTCCAGATCCTGGATCTGAGAGCAGTGTGTGAAGGACAGGCTTCGCTTCCCACCCCTTTGCAGGAAGCCGTCCATCCAGAGCATCTGCACTAGCATTCACTTCAGGATTTCTTCTTGGGTTTAAGTCATTGTTTCAGAATTACCAACACATGTGAAAAACTCAATTTCTATATTTATATATCTATATAATAAATAGATACTTGCACCAGATCTAATGGAAAAAACAGATTTTTAAAAAGACACTCTAGTCCTTCTCCCACTCCCATGCAGGACTAAACATTTCCTACTGATGTTTGCTTTGGGCAGATGCAGCTGACCTTGCTGCCCATGGTAAGGCCAAGGAAAGGACTTGGGCAGTGACCTCTGTGAGGAGAAGTTTTGTAGCACGGCAGCAGCTGGCATGTACACATGGCTGTGGGAATCACAACACCTCTAGAACTTCTTTAAGTCTATCCCAACATTCAGAGCCAGGATGAGCTACACCTCATCCACACAACTTCATATTTGTGTCGCGAAAAACTGAAATAGCCACCTCATAATGCCATGAAAGCTGTGTGGCCATGAAGTCTGCAACATGGATTTAAGTTTGTAACGAAGATAACCCATTCTTAATTTTGTAAGTAATAAGTACTAAGCAATAATTAGCTAATTTAAAAAGTCATGAGGATGAGGGAAACAAGGAAGAGGGAAGCACATTATGAAATCTGAAGTGCTGAATAACATTTTAATAATCAGCGAATATTGCATGTCTGTTTCTTAATAAACCAGGAGGAACTTATATATGGATTTCATTAAAGTGCTATAAAGCTTGGCATGTTATAAGACATTATTTACAGAGAAAAAGCAGCCTCAATATCTCTCCCAATCTGTCACTAACAAAAGAACTAAATCACTAAACTAAGATCTTGCTTGGGGAGCTTTGCTGTCTGTCTAACCAACAGCATTCATGACTACCTCACATTTGAATAACTTGACACATTCTTTGTGAGACAAAAACTACACATTTGGAAGTGAAAATAAGAAAAATATGTTTGTTAACAATTTTCATAAGCTCTTATTTCAGACCAGACGATGCAAATTTATCAAATATCATAAGAAAAAAACACAGATTGACATGGATATTTTGAGAAAGTAGCAAAAAGCAGAAACATGACAAGATAAAATCATGCCAGCCATTTGTATTTACTTTAACTGTGTCAAACCCTCCATCAAGTTAGTAATAAGCATGCAGGTCATTAAACAGCTTAATTGAATTTGAGTGACATCTGCTTTTGAACAATTAGATGGCACAGCATATTTTCATAATGAAAGAATTCCCTTAATTTTCATCTTCTCACACTGAAGGTTTATTAAGTAGTTCAGCCATTAAAGTGCTTATTTATTAGTGAAGCCCAGATGGCCAACCACTGTAAGTGTAAATAATAGCTCAGCTATGTCAGACCTTAATTAAGAGATTGCAAATTAGAGGAACATCACTCAAACCATAGGGGCTAACATTACACTTTGCTACAATTATAACTCCATAATGGTTTGTGCAGCGAAAAAACCTCCACACCCTAAATGTGACTCATTCAGAATGCAATCACAAGGTAAGGAAAATGTACAGTATCCCTGGTGTGACCCCCGTACCAAAGCTCTGTCACTGATTCTGTTGAACTTGCAACCCCTGAATAGTCTTTCCTTCGTGTCTTTGCAAGGTGCTATAACTCCTGTATTTCACATGACCTCGCTGGGAACCGAGGGTATTCAGAAGCCGAAGGATTAGGTGAGAAGTCTGTCATACACATTTAGTTATAAATCTGTCTTGTTTTCTCTCTTTGAAAGCCAATGAGCATGTAATAGCCACGCATAATTTTTTGTCTAAATGTAACTAGTAGCTAAGGATTGCAACACAGTGTGTGACAGATATCTTTCTTCTCTGAGTCAAATGGTAAATTTATCATGTGCTAGCTCCTGTGGGATTGTTTTCTTGGGTGAATATAAAAGTAGAGACCCAGAGTCCTCCCAGGACCCATTTTAGCTGTTGTTGAGTCCCAAAATACCTTCCTTACACAGGATGAAGAAAGGAGTTCTGATTTAGACTGTAGTGAATTTGAATTTTCTGATGATCCACAGGCACCACTCTGGCCATTTTTCTGCCTGCTTTGCACAAAGATGGTGGAAAAGACCTCAAAAAACCAAATGTATTCACAAAGGATCATAGCAAATTTAAGCTCTTTATAAATATAGATTTATGATTCCCACGAGATGTGCTCTACAGCAGCTGTTTTTTTCTGTGGCTCAGCTTCTGTTTTCATTGTTTGTTTCTAAGCTGAGTACTCAGGCAAAACTATCACAGCTTAAATAGCAAAGACAAGTTTTGTTTGATGTTTACAGTTCCCAATTAAATTAATCTCTCAGAACCACAAGAACAGTTTCCTTAACAAAGCATAATTCTAAACCAAATGAGAACTGTTGCAACCCAGGCATTCAATTCTGCTATTTAAATAACTGTAGATACTAATTAGATTCACTGTCCAGGCCAGTGCTCAAACACTGAAAATCAATTTAAGCTTAATGTTGCACATAACTCTTCCCAGTGTAAAGACTGTGAAAAATCCATAACATATTTCATTTTTCCTTTAAACATTTAGGAATTTTATGGATGCTGCCATCAACAAAGCAACTAGAAGATACCAACTTTTAGTTGAATGCAGTCATGACACAAGCCCACCTTTCCTTTTACTCCCAGGTCTGGGTCCTTAGTCTCTGCAGTGTCACAGGGAATTATTTATTTGGCAATGCATGAGGGGTGACATCATTCTAAAATTCACCTCACTCCTTTTGGTTTTAAGTCTTTCAGTCCCAAAGGGCACAAGCAACGAAGATTGCTTTGCTGATTAGGTTGGTGTTACCCACTGCAAACACACCACCTCACTGCAGGAGACACTAAATCAATAAAGCCATGATTTTAGGCCATCACTGAAACTCTCAATATTTTGCTCTTGTGAATTGAAAAAGCTGCTGGTTACATAGCCTTTCTAGCATGAAATGGGAGCTGATAGTCACACTGGATGCATTAAGGATGAGAAAAGCAAACAGATCAAGGACAAACTAGCTAGTGAACTGGTAAATGATGCAGTCAATACATTGCTGATGCTGCTGAAATCAATAGGTGTGTTTTGTTTTCATTTTCAGGATGAGTGGTATTTCACCAAAAGCTTCCCTGTGCTTAATTCCTGATGGGATCTACACCCACAGTTAATTGCTTAGCAATTCCTACTTCCAGGCTATTCCTGACTAATTAGATATGTGAACTCTCTGGCACAACATACCCCTAAACCACTAAACCACATCAAAGGACATTATTCATGAGTGCTGTGTCTTATACTCTTCCTCAGCTTTTGTCAGATGAGAGACATTTTCCTAATGTTCAGTCTGAACTTCTTCATTCTATTTCGTCACGTCCTGTTGCAGCTCCCCAAAGACAGATCAACAGCTCTGCGCCCCCTGAGGAAATTGTTGACTGTGATTAGGCACCCTCAGCCTTCTCTTCTCCAAACTGAACCAACTAAGTGACCTCAGATTCTCCTTCTAAGTCTCAGCATATCTCAATATAGCTTAATATTGGGTCTTATAATGCAAAAGAAGATAATAATCTTAATGAGATTTTACTCTTGCTGGTCTTCAGACTATAGTGTATTTATTCTATAGTTATAAATGAAATGGATATCCACCTATTCAATCTTAGTTTTAAAGTCTTGCTTTGTATTGTAATATGGGTCTAGCTTCTTATATCAATAACTATTCTCACTATTTTGTCTTTGCTAATGGGTTATCTAATGGGATATCTTTGAAACATAAGCCCTGTATGTGTATATTTATATATGTAGACATTGTCTTCAGCTGTGGGCCAGTGTGTGATTTGAAAGAATCTGGGGCATTATAATCAGTCTCTGTAAGGTTATTCCCTTTATTGTGGCTGAAAAATTAGACTCCAGAGTACAATGTGCAACCCAACAAAACAGTGCCAACAACCACCAAAATGTATTTCCAGGTTTTAAGATATTTGATGAATGAAAAAAGGAAAAGAAAACAAAGGCCAGTGCATCCAGAACCCCATGTTACTAATTCTGCCAGGTTTATTTCTCATGTTCCAGGAACAGTTTGGTAATGACTGTGATCTGAATTCCTATTCCATCTTTGTAAAGATTCATCAGGAAGCAAAGGAAAGGCTGAGAATGTTAGATGTCAGCAGTGACAGGTGGAAACCTGAAGTGCTCTGTACCCTGTACCCTGCCTGGTAGCTAGTTCTCAAGGAAATGAGAATAGACATGTAACCTGTGTATGGCTCTGGCTGAGATGGAGGCAGTTTCCCTCCCAGAGCCCCCACGGTGCTGAGCTTTACATCGGGTCCTAGAAAGGTGTCAGTAACACCCCTGTTCTGGCTACTGCTGAGCAGTGCTGGCACAGCATCCGTGCTGTCGCTCCAACATTCCGTCACTCCACCGGTAGGCTGGGGGTGGGTAAGATCTTGAAAGGGGACAAAATCAGGACAGCTGACCCACACTGACCAAAAGGATATTTCATACTTTATAACAAATATGAAATCTAAGAGAAAGGAGGAGGAAGGAACGGCATTTTTTATTTACAATGTTATCCTTCCAGAGTAACCACTGTGGGTGCTGTAATCTTTCTTCCCAGGAAGACACAGACATTGTCTGCTGATGGGAAGTAAAGAATAAAATATTTTGGTTTTCCTTTAGCTTACACATGTGCAATCTTCACTTTTTCTCTAGTAAATTGTCTTTTTCTCAAGCCACAATTTTTTTTCCATCTTATTTTCTCCCCTGTCCTGCTGAGGAGGGGAATGACAAAACAATTTAGTGGGCACCTGGTGTCCAGGCAGGGTAAACCCACCACCACCTGTTAGCACAGCACCATCTTTTTACTGTTCTTACAATAGTCAGTTTCCTTCCGGCAACTTTTCTTACATGTGTTTTACTAATTGATAGAGTGAGTATCGCTACAGGTAAAGACATGCTTTTTAATAATCATACTTTCAGAACCAAAAGAAACATATTAGTGGAAGTAAAAATTCTGGGCTCTTCAGTAGGTGCTACAGAGCAAGGTTAATAGCCTGTTCTACAACTGTGGTCCTGCACAATACATACAATGTGACAAACCTATATTAATTTCTAACTAAGGTCAAGACATAAAAGTCTTCATCCAGTTTTAAAATCCAAGCGTCTTACTCCTTCTGCCTACTCTGCACCAGAAGGGGACCATTTTGATTCTGGAATGAGCAGGCTTTTGTGCCACCACAGCTGGACCTGCCCATTTAAAAACCTTTACAAATTTACTGGATAACAACATAAAAGCTTATTGTTGTAAATATTATTTCTATTTTTTTTTAAAAAAAATATATATTATAATGTTTCTTGTCATTTCATACTTCTAATCCTAGGACAAGGAAAGAAGGGGACTTTGATCAATGTTCACAATACATTTATTATTTGTATTGCTGTTGTACCCAGAGGTCTCAGTTAGTATGGATATTTCTAAGTACCAGTTAAGCAAATACAAACAGAAAATATTATCTAAATCACTTTTCATCTTTGGTAAACCCACTAATTTTCTTCTTCAGCCATACCTCTTCAAGAGGATGCATAACCTGTTACGGTACTTCATACGTTTTCTTGCAAACACCTGACATATTACAGTTCATGAAAATGAACTCTAAAGCTTTATCCTGCAGGAAGGTGGGGTTTTGAGGGCTTTGGGGTGATTTTTTAATTAAAAGATTGCTCTCTGTATATGGTAATCTTACACTGTTCTCAAAACCCTGGATATCAAATACTTTTTGAGGACTGACCCAGCATCTGCAGTTCTTGTAGTATTTGCATTCTGACACTCTTATGCTGTCTAAATGATGATTATAAAACAGATGCTTCTTTTATCTTCTTTTTATTGAAAGACTGTATAATCCCTCCAGTCAGAGAACATAAGTCTATAAGAAATTTGTTTGTTTTTTTCTAGGGAAAAATTTCCTTAATGAGCTGTTTCCATTGTGTTTCTTAAAGAGTCTTATATTTGTAAATGAATTTAAAACCTAGATGTCCGAGTACAATTCACAAATTAGACACTCTAAACATAGTATCAGCAAGTGCTATTTACCACTGCAATCCAATTAAATGGGCTGATTTTCCCTTTAACACTTAGGGAATAGGTACAAGATTGGTCCTCTATGACTTGCAGTAATGCCTTATCTTTTGCAGGGGAGGGAGCTATTCCCTACAAATTTTAGGATGTAGATCTGTAAAATCAGTGTGCTAAGGAGAAATTTGCAGCAAGTGCAGCTGTGCTGGGTAGGTTGGGGTGCCTGGGAAATATTTTGTCTTGTCTCCAAAATTAAAACAGATAAATGAGATGATAATGATGGAGGAAATTTTCTTTTCTGCAGATCTTCAGCTTAACAATATGCTCCAAGCATTTGCTTTGCCCTATATCCCCACCTCATCTAGGGAGGAAGGAATATCTAGCTGAGGATTCAGGTCTGTTTATAAGGAAAGATGTCTGCACACATTTGATGACATTAATGCCAAACTCTTCTTCTATATTTATGTCTTCATCTGCAGTATCAGTAGCATACAACTCCTTGGACACGTGACAGGTGTTTCCTGCAGGGCAGGCAGCCAGTGCCTTCTGTGCAAGTCAGAAGGTGGCACCCCGGTGTGCTCTGTGGACACACCAGCTTACCTGGTACCTGGGTGAGCCATATCTGAGTAAAAATGGATTCCTGTTTTATCCACGCAAAGCCCTAAACTTGTATTTAAAATCGGAGAAGTATGCATTTTTTAAAAAAAATTGGAAATATTGATAGTGACAGCTAGAATTATCTCTGCATCTGCTCATTTATTTCTCAATTCAAATTTCCATGCAGGCTCTATTTATGCTGCATAACAGTTAACACTGCAAATTGATGCAATTTCAACACAGCCTTAACTGCACAGATGAAACGTACACAGAAACATATTCACTACATTAACAAGCAACATCAGTCGATCACTTGCACTGTAAATTGAAAATCACAATAGGATAGATTGTATCAGCTAAACACTTTCTAAAAAGCCCTGATCACCCTCTGGATGGGAGGCAGGGGAATGGAAAATAACTTCTTTGTGTTTATAGCATTGCCCCAACCTCGCCTTACTTTCCTAAGATTGTGTTCATCAGTATAACATGTACACAGGGAACTGACTATTCCCTCACACCTGCTTCTTTCTACAAAAGGTCAAGAAAAAAATCAAATGTGACTCAAGTTCCTAGAACCACTGCAATTTCAAATTAGGGAAACACTGTTGAAACTGGCAGGCCTGAAATATAACTTCCTCTGTTCTCATTTTTGCTCTGTAATGTNTAATCCTATTTATTTTCTCTTTAAGTTCCGAAGGGAAAATGTGAGTGCCAGAAGCCCACCAGTTTATCTCAGCAAGCCAACTTGGACACAAATTGGAGGAAAAGAATTGTGGTAAAGAACAGATTCACTTTCATACTGACTGATGGTTGTTATGGAACACACTGAAAGAAGAAGTTCTACAGTAATAGTCATAATTTTGAATGGCATCCTCCTCTTCTCTGTTGTTTTTCTCTCTTGGGTAATTGTACTTACAGATGTTAAAAGGCTTTTTATTTCTGTGCAAATTCTCCACCTGCAAAAACAGCTACAAACACCAGTATAAACTGCCTACAGAATCCTTTTTTAAAGTTCATTTTTTATCTATAAAGAACAATGTTGTTGAAGAAAAACATGAAAATTCATTATTACACAGGGTACAGAAATAGCCATCTCTTGATTCTGTATTGGAATCTACTCTGTTCACCAGCTAATAATACTCATTACCTATATACACATAATTTTGACATAACCTTATATTTTAAGGCCATTACTGAGGGGAAAAAAAGTGTTATATTGTTGTAAGACAGATTCATAATCTATATTTTCATTATAAAACTGATGTACCATTTTTGGTACAGTATTTTTCCTACAAGTATTTTTATAATTCACTCAGTTTCATGATTAATATAATTTAACAAATTCTTCTGTATTTCACTTTTGTACTGGAGTTTCTCTTGGCTCAGAAAAAAGAGCTTCAGGGCTTCAAAGCCATGGATCCTTTTTGCTGGATATTGGTACGAAGCTCTATTTGTTCCCTCCTGTCAATTGAAGCAATAACAGCAATAGAATAAATAATCATTGCATAGTCAGGTTCAGGGTGGCACAAGATTGATTAACAACTAAATATCATTGCAAAACACCGTCCTTTTGGCTAAACTTGAACATCTTGGCTGTGATTTCACTCATGGTTATTTGCCTTAGAAAAACAGGAAAAATGGCCTGGAGGCAGTGGAACAAACAAGTGCCAGATCAAGTGTCTGATCAGTCAAATCCTTTCCTTTTTTGAATGTTTTTTCTGGCTCTGGGAAATGCCTCTTTAGAGTAACAGGGTTATGTCCCATGTTCAAGCTAGAAAAAAATATCTGAATCTTTGAATGGACCCTCAGGAGAACACCAGGAGCTCAGCAGATCTCCATCATTCCCAGGGTTTCTGGACTGCCATGATTGCAGCTCCCCATTTTCGAGTGCTGCTGACAAAGTATCTCATACACTTCACCCCAAATAATTTCTCTTTTCTATCCACATTAAGACTTATATTGTCAGTACTGCTCAAAAAGAGCTCGCTCCTCCCAGTGGATGGATGGACAGCAAACTGCTCAGCCACTGCCCAGTCACCAGCAGGTTTCTGGGGCACAGGTTTTGCCCTTGCTGCTCGGGATCACTTCTCAGTGAGTAGGGAATTGAACGTGCAGAAATACCCTGGAAAGTAGAGATGGGGGTTATGTTCACTTGCTTCCCAGGGAAGTCCCGGGCCTAGGGTGCCAAGTAGGCAGCAGATAGGTGTTTGAATGACTCCAAGTGGGTATCTGAAGGTAAGTTGCTATTTCCGCATGGAAGCTACTAGTCCCTAACCCATAATTCAAAAGATGAGTGTCTAAGCCCTCATTCCTGGAGCCACTCTTTCTTCCTTTGTGTTCCTGAAATTCCCACATTCCTGACTACACAAAGGAAGAAGAAAGCTGCACTGGTCTGGAAACAGTCATCTTCTGGCCAAGAACCTTAACCATTAGAATATACTCAAAAAATTGTCTGCTACCACTACAGTACCATCAACTTCCATCGGTTTGGATGAGTCATTTAATGCACTGCTCCCTGTCAACTTCAGAGCTACTAAAATCTCTTGTCCCTTCAATAACTATTTCTCTTTGCTGCTTCATTTCTTCAGCCATCCATTATAGCTGCCTCAGCATTCACACTGCATGCTTCTCACTCATCTCTCAAATACCTGTTGTTGCATTCTGTTAGTTACAGCTATGAATTGCTATGCTGCAGCATATTCGAATAGTCCACTTGATATCTCATTGTTAAACACTTACGTTGCAGCTCATCAGTTTAATTTTTATGCTGTTACAGCAAGATTGCTGAGTTTTCAATGGCAGTAACAGTAGCACCCTTAGAGGATTTTCAGAGATGGCTATTGCTAATGGTACTCAAACTCCATCAGTTTTGCAATGAAGTGAGTATATTTCTTTGGAACTGACAAAGAACATGAAACATTTCTCTTGTTAAAGCACATGTCAGCAGATATGGTTAAAACGTCTCACTCTAATTCTGACTAAGGTGCTGTGGTATTTAAAAAGCCCTTGTGGATTAACTGGTCTGATCCCAGGGCAAGAGAAGAACATGTTACTCCTCCCTTCACATTTTACTAGCATTTTTATGTCAGACTTCTTTTCCTTTTTCCAATCATGACAAAACATTTTATGCAAAAAATTCAACAGCATAATCACTGCAAGTAGGAGCATCTTCCACTACCCCTCGAACACCCTCGATTGCTTGTTAAGAGAGAGGTTATCTCTATTCAACTTATTGTAACCTCAGGAAAAAAAACACAGGTAGAATGGAAAGACTTTTCTGCAGCTGTATTATGTTCTCTCAGGATTGTTCTCTGTGACGATCTGACTATTGAGAAATGCCTCTGCCCAAATTATTGTGCAAATGAGACCATATGGTAAAGTCATACAGATTTTATTTAACAATAAAATGTGACGGAGAGGGAGAGAAAGAAATGGGGGGGGACGGGGGCGGGAAAGAGAGCTATCAAGCAAAAGAGAGTCAGCAACTGTGGATCCAACAGTGTTTCACTGGTCCTTCTTCACCCTGGGCTTCTTGGTGGTGGGGATCCTGAGGTCATTCAACACTTTTTGCTATTTATAGATTTTAGCAAACAAAGGAATTGATGCTCATTGGCTACACAGTTCTCTTATTCTATTGGCTAAATGATTCCCTCACTTCTAATGCTAAACTGTCCCATGCTCACTCTTCTTTTCAGTTGATGGGTTGTGAGTCAGTGGGTTTCTTGAGTTGGTGGGTTGTGGGTTGGTGGTTATGATCTCCCCCAGCCAGAATCACCTTTTACCCTGAAATTAGTCCGAGATAATTTCAGCACAGTTGCTGAGCTGGGTTTCCTTGTGTCCCATAAATTCTGCCATTATCAGTGATACATTCCTCTCCCTCAGCTTTGTTAACCTCCCCCTTGGTCTGAGATAACACCTGGGCAACAGTACCACCTTTATCTTATCTCAAGCTCCTGTCATGGTGGCTTAACTTACAGTCCAAGTTTCAGGTATGCATGGAGGCATACTCAGGGGGGCTTCAGTGGTCCTTGGTATTCGCAGGTGCCACCTGTCCCATAACTTGGGGTGATCTTGGTTTAACCAGTGATATGTGTACCAGCAGCTGCTTCTTTACACAGTTTGCCACAGGGAGAATTTTTGTTTGGATGCGTTACCCAGGATGTGGAGGACAGACCTCATCAGACCCAGACCCAGAGTCACCCTGCCACTCCATTCTGTGCTTATCCCATGGCAAAGTCCTTCTGCGGTCTAAAGAGTGTTTGAGACAGGTAACTGGGGTCTTTAAGTCCCTACACTCTCCTGTCTAGGTCATTACCTTTAAGTAAACTAGAACAGGTTCCTTTAACATCTCAATGTAAAGCAAAAATCCTGTTTACTGAGGCTGTTTCCACAGAGGCTGGGAGATCTTTGGTGGAGAATTCTATAAACATGCCTCACAAGTGTCTGGAGACAGTTGTTACTTAACTCAGAAAATTGCTGGGAAAATGAGGTTTTTTTGAAGATCTTTCTCCAGTTCCCAGATCTAGAGAAGAGGATACTACAGTCGTATCCCACCACAGCATTTTAAGACAAGAATGCTTTGTCTAGTCTTCCCTTACACTGTCTAGATATTAAGATGTCAGATATAGCAATATTCTAATTGCAGGAGACAAGAAAAGAGCTGCTCCTACACTTGTTATTATTTATATATGGCAGGAGAAACCAGAGAAAAACTAGGAACTTGGGTGTCTCAGTTATACAGAGCTAAACACCAGCACCCACGAGTGACATAACATGTCACAGCAGAAATATGATAGACATATTGCTACGGAGGCAATGCAGCATTCATAATTTTGTGTGCGTTTGTGTGTGGTAAGCAGCTTCCTTAAAAAAAGAAGCACTAGGGAACATGCTAATGAAATGACATTACCATTCCTAAAAGTCCTGCCTCTCTGAGCTGGGTTGTCCGACTTGACAGTGACTCTCTAGGATAACAAATTGCTGCAGACCCTGCACAGTTTGTACCAGGATGTATCACCAAATATAATTCTAGAAATTTGCTGTGAAATACATAAGTAAAAAAGCACAAGTGTTCTGGAAAGTATGAATTCAGATACAGTCAGTAATAGCATCAGCTGAAACACTTTGTTAAATGAAGGTACAATGTATTTGCCCTCTGGCTCTTCTGCAAATACACAATTAACATAATAGCATTCCTGTATTAATAGGCATAGATAATTTTCTCAATTGTTGTCTACTTGCTCTGATAATCTAGAAAGCTATTAGTCCATGTCAGTCTGATTTAATAGGCTTTCCAGAACAAGTGGATAGAAGTACATCAAAAAGTGGTAATCAGAAACAATAACGTGTTAGATTGAAAGTTTAGTCACTCATTTAACAGCCTGGTCCATAAAATACTAGCAAGGCTTCCCTTATATTATCCAGGATGCTGTTTCAGGGAAGTGCTGTAGGAGATGTTAGCATTCAGACTTTTAAACACCTCTCGCTGCAGCCACGGTCCTGCTGCTTCTCCTTCATGACAGCCACAACCACTCCCCTCTCTTTCTCTTTGAGAATACCAATCATAGACACCCAAGAAAAAGACCTTTAGCAGCATATATGGCTGAGATCAAGAGGTATTTTGCTTAGAAGGGGCAAGATCTTGTATTTGAGAGCTCACAAGCCATTTCAGTGTGTATTCACTGTACGAAGCAGGTAAAGGGTTAGAGGAGTTGCTGCTAATGGAGCCTTCGCAGTTCCAGCAGGGCATGCAGAACAGCCCACACACCCGTGCTGCACTGCTCACCAGCATCACCTCCTCTGACTTCCCCTGCATTCCCTCGTCCCCTCTCTCCGGTGACTAATAACTGGTTTCATTACCAGCAGACACAGAGAAATTTCCTGACAGGGTATGTCAGGGGCAGGATACAGTGTGCATGTGAGAGAGAGAGAGAGAGAGAGAGAGAGAGGGGAGGACTCCAAATACAGCCCTGTAATGAGCCTAAGGTGCCTCAAGGTCCTGCCCTTACATCATCAAGAGAGAAGGGCACAGCTTGTTGCTTGCAGAGAGAAAAAACAGCTCCAGTGGAATAAGGTTCCAGGGAAACAATATAAGGGAACCTCTTCTTTCTTTGCCCTTTTGCAATACATCTCAAGCTTCTGCTTGAGAGCTTCCAAAGGAAACAGGTGTCAGCATTTCATACTGATAAAAACAATACGTAATTTCCTTAATGCTCTACCCAGACACTTTTCAAGAAAATGACCTAAAAATTCAGCAAATAATCCTACGCAATTTTGCCAATTTCTAGAAAATGGAAAAACTCTGGAATTAAAATTGAGGGAAGCATTTATTAGTTGCCATTACCTCTTCAGCTGCTCAAGAAGTTCAGTATTGTTTAGTTTTTCCTGAGATTCTTAAATAAATATCTAATCCATAATATTTCCTTTTAGTAGACAGAGGAAATGGCTGGTGTTTCTAAAGCTGTTCTCCAGCAGTCTTATTCACTGTTCAACTGAATGAACTGCATGCAGTGCAAGAACTGTGTGCTTGGAAGTGCGCACAGCTCCAAACAGCATTGGAACATTGTGTGTTTGATACTCTGTAGGTGTTTGGTGTCAACCCATGGGCCTAGAAATATCAAGAAAATTAGAAGACCAGAAATAGTGATCCTCTTGTAAATAAGGACAAAATGGTGGCCTGTGAAAGCACTTACTCAAGGGCACACTAAACAAGCTCTCTCAGAGCCAGATACTGAGCTTGTATTTCCCAAGATCTTACAGGTAAGATCCTTCCTCTTCCAGCTGTCTGAAAAATGGGAGGTAACTGGCTCTGCTGGTTAATTTTGTGTCAGAATAAAGGAATTTGAAATGTGGCACCCTTCAAGGCTCTTTTCCTTTCCCATTTCCCATGCTGTAAATACAAAATCTCTGGGTGAGATCACTACTGAACACAGGACAGAGTACTACCATTATGCTGATGATGCAAGATCTTTTCCTGGCCTTGTAGCTGCAGGGCCAGGTCCATGGGAAATTTTGAAAGACAGTTAACTGAATAGATCAGAAGTTATTAGTGCCCAGACTTGAGAAGACAAATCCATGTTCTTGGCAGAGGTCACACGCCTCAAGAGGGTACTCAGAAGTCTCCAGCCTATTGCCACACTGCACACACTGACAGAGCCTCTGTTATTATTTTATTCAGTTGCATCATTCCAAGACCCCATCACAGGGCTCTTGCCAGGGCAGCTGACGTCATTGCAGCTGTACATTATCTCAATGTGATGGGCTATTGTGTGTGACACATTATGTCCACCAACAATTTTTTTTTTTTTTTGCATTAGCTGCTGCTTATTATTTCTAAATCGTTCAACAGGCTGTACTTTGGTTATATTTAAGAGATATTCACTGAGCACTAAACTGGTGTGGCTTTCTGCTCATACACCACCCACTGCTGAAAGTTTCTACCACTGAAATGAAGTCAGCTGGATAGCTTAATTCTGTTGACGGCCCTCCAGAATAAAATTCCTTCTACATCACATCTGTTCCCATTTACCCATTCCCAGTGTTATAAATTTAGACTGAAAATATGCCTCTACTTTCTTGCTTTTAACATTAACATACACCACAAAATAGAGAGTGTGACATGACAGAACACGTGTTTGCTTGTGTGAAACAATGCATGTGTGCATGTGCACTTACAACATACAGGTTACAAAAATGTAATTAATATTAAATTGGAATGCACAATATGTAAAGAAATCTATTTCAGGATATCAGTGTTTTGCATTTTTATATTCCCACATTAATTTTATAAGCACACTATGAAATACTGTGTAACTTTTCTATTTGCCTCTTCTGTGTGCACAATTGCATTCCAAATGTTGTTCAAGACTATAGACTTGCACTCTACAGATGTCACAGAACAAGCAAATATTTTATTGTACAATGCACATCCTGTAACTTGTGCCCTACAGGGTATCCCCTCATTTATAAGGGCTTGATGAAGATATTTAGATTTCATTAATTTTATTTATTTCTGATAGCATAGCAGGAAGGCTAGTGTGCAGTGGATAGTCTTGATGGATTTGCTATGACAGATCTGGTACTTATAAAATCTTCTACCCCACAGAAATAATTTTTCCTGCAGTGACGGCTCATGGGAAACTCAGATCACTTCCATTAGCAACAACGCATTGGTAACATCACTGTATTCCGATGTGGAGAACTCAGCTTAAGATTTTTATAGCGAGCACAGAGAAAGGAGGGTGTTTTCTTGGATGGACTCAGAGCAGCTGCTGGGCATTACTTTCCAGCACAAAGATACCTGCAATATTTATATTTTTCCTTCCATTTTGCCAGCCTTCCTTCAGAGTTGCTCAGTCAACACCCTGTATTTTTCAGGGAATAAAGCTACTCTCATCACCAAGAACACTCCAGGGCCCTCTGACAAGAAACCCCTTCCCCCACACATGGCCTCCGAGTCTCACATCTGTCTGTCTGAAGTCATTAATCCAAAGACTTCTATGGAGGCGGGATTCTCACGCTAACAAGCTGGCAGCTTGGGTTGTGCTGTTTTCTGGCTCTGGCTAAAGCCTTCCTCGTAAGGGGTTAGAAAGAGCAGCCCTTCATTTTAAGCGATGTTCCAGCGAGTGACTTGAGCTGAACGAGGAGTGCTTTTCAGACAGGCTTAGCCTGAAAACAGAAGGATCTTCACAAACGTAATAGCACAGCCATTTTGTATTTAAAATAATAATTATATACTATTTGAAAATTCTCCAAATAAATCTCTCCTGCTGTTCTTTACCTTTATAATGCAGGAGGGGATGTGGCAGAAGCCTGAGCTCACAGCAACATACAATTCAACCAGGCTTATATAAGATACATGTGTTTCACATGAAATGCATATGTGTTTCACTTTACAGGAAGCTAACATTTTGCCAGCATCCAAATGAAATACAGTCTCACAGTGGCTGCTAAGAAAAAAACAAAGCATTATCAAAAGAGATAATATTCACTTCACAATTAGACTACAATAACCCTTAAATTTCATTCTGGAAATAAAGGTAGAGAGAAAAATAATTGTCATTAGCTTTTGTTCAAACCATAGTTATTTGAAAGGGGATTCAAAATTATTTTATTTGGAAATTCGAATTACTATTTTTAAAAACAATTTTACTAACTTCTTCCAGCCAATAATTCATTTTTCTTCCAGAAAACATATGGCTTTCTCTGCTGTTCAGGCTTCCATGGAATTAAGTTCTTTGGGAGGTCAATAACACATTTCTAAAGCTCTTTACAGTGATCAAACTGTATCCTTGACCTTTTTTTTTCTGGTCTCCTTGTGCCATGACCTACACATTATAAAAAGCAGCTAAAACAAGGCAAGTGACTTTTCCCTGATTTAAGAAAGTTGCTGATTGCCAAACATCATCTAGCATGGCTCTGTGACACCCCTCAGGAGGAAAGAGGGCTGCAGATAACAGTCCAGAGCACTATTTCTGTGAGCATTCCTGAACCTCAAAGCAGTTTCTAGAAGCTTTAAAGTCAAAGTAGCTAAAAGGAAATTTACTTTAACTCTCTGTATCTTTGCTGGCCTAGTTAGCAAAGAACAGCCACAGCCAAAAATGTATCCCACTGTACAAGTAATTTACTTACCACTCAAGTGAAGACATTTCTGCTATGGGAAATGACCATGCTCTCAGTGTCAAGATATTTTCAGTCTTATAAAAAGTATCCTGGAATTGATTACTGGCACAGATAACAAGTGCCTCCTGATGATATTTCATTTGACAGACATGTTCTGGTACCAATGGTCATTGCTTAAATCAGGGTATTCACTGATGATTTTAAGAGAAGAATACACTAACTCATGCAGCAAACTGAGGTTTCCACCTACACAGAGATAAGTGCTGATGCTACTTAGGTAGAAAAAGCACAGCCTAATTTAACATCACCACAGGCAGCTTTTGCCAACACCCTCAGATGCCTTCTGTGGTCCAGAACATCTGTGATTCATAAGACCAGTGACAGAAGAGCATCCCTGACTGCTTCTTCTCCTCAATGACCTGCTGACATTACCAGTGACTTAATACTATATCCTCATTAATAGATGCTGGCAAATTGGAACAATGCAATAGAGGGCAAGGGTTTCAGCCTTTGAAACAAATATAGACTTTTTTCTAATACAGAATATCTACAAGAAGTTGCAGAAATGTTTCTCACAAAGTCATAACATAAAAATGCACAAAAAGTAACCCACCAGCTGCTGAGATGCAGTTAGCTGATCTCCTTATTCCCTGTCATCCTTCAGAAGCTATTAATTCATCATGGGATACAGAAGTGGGAGAGAGAAAAAAGAAAAAAAAATAGGAAAAAAATAAAATAAAAAACTAAAACCAAAATAGAAAAGAGAACCCTAAACTGAAGCAAAATATGACATTTGACAAGTCAGGGTATGATAGAAATTCATTGTCTACAACTTTAACACACTCTGGGTCTGTCCTTAACAGAGAACTAAGAAGTCATGAAAGGGAGAATGTGTATGACATTTTTCATAGTTTTAAATAACTCTTCTCCCTAGGGTCTGTGTTTACTTATGAAGACAATACATACAGTGGGCTACTCTTCAGGGACAAGATGAATTGTAGAAGACAACTTGTATGAGCAACAGCAAAGCATAAAATCTTGTGCTTAACCTGAATGGGTGAATATTCCCAAAACCAGAAATAATAATGATATAAAACCGAGAGAGGAATAAGACCCAAGAAAAACAAGTGATGCACTAGATGACTGCTCACCATCCACTGACTGATGCCCAGCCCATGCTTGAGCAGCTCCCAGGCAATTTCTCCCAGTCTATATACTGAGCAAGGCATTCTACAGTGTGGAACTTCCTTTTGGCCAGTTCAGGTCACCTGTCCTGGCCATGCCCCCTCCCAGCTTCCTGTGCAGCTCCTCACTAGCAGAGTACGGGACACTGGAAAGTCCTTGACTTAGAGTAAGCAATAATATGCAACAATTAAAACATCAACGTGTTAAAAACATTGTTTGCATACTGAATCCAAAACACAGCACTGCACTAGCTACTAGGAAGAAAATTAATTCTATCCTAGCCAAAATCAGGACAAGAAACAAAAACTTGCTATGGATAGCATGAAAGTAAGAAAAACAGTTGTATCCAGTCAATTAGCCCAGGTTAAAGGTATCCCTGAGTGCACACTGAAAAGTGTAAGCCCTCAAAAACTATTTCTGAAAAGTCATATAGCATAGCAAATATAGCTTCAAACATCAATAAAGGGAAGAAGTGTGGTTTATAAAACAGGGAGTTTAATTTTAAGCATATTCTGTAATGAGAAAGAACAGAACATTTGCTGAGGGGAAAAAGAAAATAAAAGAAAAAGAAACAAAACTCATGACTCCAAAACACTCCTCTGAACATTCAAAGGATAATGGTACAATGAGCAATAAGCAGCATGGGTTTATAAGGAACATGTCGTGCCAAGGAAATGTGATTGCTTTTTTGATAGACCTGCAAAAATCCTGGATGAGAGATACACAGCATGATTTTAATAAAGGATTTAATACAGTGTCTTAGTAAATCTCCCAGAATGAATCCAAATTGCTTTGGATGTAAGCACTGTCATGTAAATTGAAAACAGGTTGAAGGATCACAAACACTGGCTGATGAGAAATGGCAGCAGATTGCACTAAGTTATGGGGAAGTAGGCAGTGGGTCTCCTGCAAGATATGAAGTTGTCTCTTATTTTAGTAACTTCATTAATAAGCTCAAAAAAAAGGTAAACAATATGTAAACTACCTTGGCAGATGAAACTACTGAGAGTAATGTTAAAGTGGCAGAAAATATAAAATTAAGATCTAAATTAAAAAAAAAAAAATTAAAAAAAAAAGAGTGAAGCACCAAGCTACTGCATTGGAGAAGGGAGAGCCCACTGCAGACAAAACCAAGCATCTTCTACAGTCAAAGCAGTGGCCTACGCTTAGCCTAGGAATGAAGGGGTAATTAATACACATTACTTATGATACATATGACTGTTTGGAGGGCACTTCATTGCACACAAAAGTTAATGTATGTCCAAGATGCATATTCAGTAGCTTTATGTGGCACGGGAAAGGAGAAAATCATGCATGTAAAAAACATAAGGTTTTAATTGTTAACTATTAAATACGTTTTAGCACACCAAAGTACAGAAAAATCTTGAGATGCACACGGAAGGGAGAGACAGGGACCACAACACCAGGAGATAACAACAGGGGCTAGGGACAAATAATCTAAAGATGTCTGCTCCATGATTTCAAGGGATGTGGCAGTGTCTATACCATAGTCTCTCCCTTCCCCATTTTATTCTTTAATTTCTTCTTTTCCTCACATTCTCTCGAGAGAATCTCTTCTTCCTCACTCATGACAAATTTTCTTTCACAAATTCACAAATTTTCTTATTTTCTCTTTATAGCTGCACAAGGCTGCTTAAAACCAACTACTGAGATGCCACTCAACTGCCTCTGCCACTCTGAGGCACATGTGATCACCCAGTCTGGGCTGGACTGCAGGCTGGATTAGAGGAGGTGCTGCTGTGCTGGGCAATCTCAGCCATCCCAAGGACAGCAGTGCTGCCAAAATCTTTTCAAATTCTTTGGAATTTCTCAGTACGGTTGTAACTGGAAATGGTGGAGTTTTCACTCTTCCACCAGTTTCTGCACACTAGCTGTGAAACGTTTGTTACGGCCTCAAAGATCTTCCACAGTTCATGGAGCATGGAGTCACCACAGTTCAGCTCTTAATTTCCCTTGAACTTCAGTTTTGCATTAAATAACAAACATGGGCAAGTAGTGACTCACAGGAGCAGTATTCATGCTGATTATCTGTATCACAATGGCAGTCTGACTTTAAACTCTGAATACCAGTTTGTGCTTTTTAGGGTTTATGGCTCCAATTCAAATGAACTGAAATACTCCAGTAAACATAGAAAAAATATTTTGTATAAAGCAGCTAGCAAATCAAACAAAACCCCACACAAACAAACAAACAAACAAACAAATCACCAAATGAACAAGTATCTCAGAATTCTCTGAAACACAATGACCAAAAGAATTTCACCATGGTGGATGCTTAAAGAAAAATCACTTAGGCTGAACATGACCTAACACTTTCAAAGATTGTAAAGGTTTAACCTGTGTCCATATGACTTATTGCCTTTCTACATTTCTTAGCAATTACAGAGTTAATTTGTTTAATTAAATTAAACCTTTATAAAGGAAAGGGTTTTTTTTTAGTTTTTTCACCGATCTTAATTTCATAGCCAGGCAAAGAAAAAAGAAGTCTTTGCATCTCACCTTTAGTATTGAGACCTTTACTGTTTGAGCACTTTCTGTACAGAAACTTGTGAAGACGATCGCAAGGGTAAAAGGAATTATGCTAACAGAAGAGACTGAAATCGTATGAATTTTTGTGGATGGACATCACACATTGGCTTCACCCTCACTGTCTTAAACTATGTTCTATCAAGGATACCCACTAATAACAGATACTCTTTCCCACACCTCTACATCATATAAATATAACTTATTCTTTAAGCAACTCACCTTAAAAAAAGAATTAATGACTTCTCACTCCAATGATCATTCTTGGTGAACACACAATATATCATTCTGCCTTTTGGATAAAATAGGACAGAAAAGCAGCAATGTGACTATCAACCACATCACAGTTTTCCAAGTAACATCGATACTTGGTTTTTTTATTACTACTAGTGATTGAAGAGTTGCTGTTCTCTTTAAAAACAAGGATAACTTATCAAACAAATCTATTTGGACTGTGTGACATGAGCACTGACATTTATCCTTTAAAACAGAACTCCAACTTCAGCAAATGAGAGAGGTTAAAGGGAAAAGCATTATAATTTAAAATGTGAAACTAGACACAAAGAGCAATCTATACTCAGGAGCCATCAGAAGCTTTCCTAAGGGATGTCAATAAATGCACAATCAAAATATCAATTACAAGAAACTTACCATATTATCATTAAACTTCAAATTCCTTCTTGAATCCAAATTTCAAATTTTCCAGCATTTGTTTATTGTTATAGAGCCTGGCCCAAACATACAAGAAACTGAATTCAACAACAAAATTCCTCCTTTTGATTAGAGTATGTTCATCTGTCTGAAATTAAAAGCCCAATGATATCACATCACACTAATTATGCTCCAAACTCAGATTTTTATGACAAAACAATACACATCAAAATTCAGTAAGATGTAAGAAGACAGCATAAACAAATCTACCTTTTTTATATACAAAAGAGTTGTCTTATTGAATTTGCCTAAATGAGAAGGAAGAAACAAGTGTAAAGCATTTGAGCACACCATAGTTCAAAACCAAAAAGGACAGAAGTTGTTTTGGGAAACATACTCTTTCTTCTTCAGTGATGAACCGTTGAACATTGCTAACAGTATTCTGGGCTGTATCCAAAGCAGCGTGGCCAGCAGGTTGAGGGAGGGGATTTTACCCCTCTGCTCTGCTCTGGTGAGACCCTACCTGGAATGCTGCATTCAGCTCTGGGGACATCAACATAACAAGAACCCTGACCTGTTGGGGCTAGTCCAGAAGAGGGCCACAAAGGTAATTAGAAGGCTGGAGGACCTCTCCTACCAAGACAGGCTGGAGAAGAAAAGGCTCTAGGGAGAACTTAAAGCAGCCTTGCAGTACCTAAAGAGAGCTGGAGAGACACATTTCACAAGGGCATGTAATGACAGGACAATGGGGAATGGCTTCAAGATGAAAGACAGTAGGTTTAGATTAGGTATTAGGAAGCAATTCTTTACTGTGAGGGTGGTGAGGAACAAGTTACCCAGAGAAGTTGTGGATGCCCTGCCCATGGAAGTGTTCAAGGCCAGGTTGCATGGGGCTCTGAGCATCCTGGTCTATGGAAGGTACGTGGTGGGAAACTAGATGATCTTGAAGGCCCCTTCCCACACAAACCATTCTGTGATTCCATGAGCCCTGAGGAGAGTTAAAAGAACAGCAGTAATCCCTTCTTGCTGAAACACAGTAACACGGTCAGTACTACCTATTCAGGTAATGAATACTAGAGATGTCAAAAAAACCAGCAGTGCAGGGCATTGAAAGCCTACTGATTTTTTTATCACAGAGAAAATATCATAGAATACCAACAGAACAGAATGAATGTATTTGGAAACCTTTCAAATTCTTTTTTCATGTAGGAACATGTTTATTGGTGTTCCTCTTATAGATTTTGGCTGCAAAAACATCTATGAATTTTAGTTCCCCCATCTAACAGAGAAAAATGTTTTGGGTGTTTCTGGTTTTTTTTAAACATATTCTAAATATAAAAATCTGTTTGTGGTTTTTGAGATCGTTTCTAGGTTGATGCATGAATTGGTAGAAAGACTGTCAAAACATGTACAACTTCTTTAGCAGAGTTGTGAAAGACTGAATGAATGGCAGGCTGTATCAGAAAATAACGGAGTAGGAGCTTTATCCTACAGGAAGATCTTATCATAAAAAGCAACAAAATTATTTGGAAGACATGGGATGAATGCATCATCAGCCCCCGAAAAACTCTACAATGAACTGTCCTAAAAAAAACCCAAACAAACAAACAAAACCTCATAAATTATAGTACTGCAGCAAAATTTCAATTAAATATTTAGGACCAAAGATATTTTAAAAACGTGATTTTCAGACATTAACTTTCAGTATTTAACAGGGCAATAGTAAACAGGGGACTATCATAATGGCAAATCAACTTTTTTTTAAAGCCAGCAAAAGACCTTTTGAGATGGGCTGAATACAATGAAAAATCCAAATTTTCTGTATGTGCTGTTCTTTGCAACAAACAAAATACTTAATCAAGCAAAAGAAATGCGACAAAGGTAACAGTTTATAAGACTTTTCCTCGTGTTCAGAAATAGCTTTTCTCCATTATAAAGCAGGTGAAATGCCGACACTGGAAAACCTATGCACAACTCAGTTCTTATCTCACCATTAAAGGATCAGTGATGTCAACCAAACACTGCTTTACCTTCTTCTTGAAGATCCATATTTCTTGCAGAAGTATGTAGAAGGGCAGTATGTCTGCTAGCTCCTGTCTGCTCCTTTAATATAAAAGCCAGCAGCGATAATCCCCAGTACCCTTTAGGAACAAGCAGTGAATTATTGTATCTGCTTGTAGTGCCCTTTGGGACTCTTCAGGAAGAAAGGCACTGTAAATGTAAGCTCATTATCATCGTTAACTCCTTTTATACACCAGCTGAGCTCAGAAGGAACAAATCTGAGAGAAATGTAAGGGAAAAAAGGTTAAATGTATTTGCCATTCTCTTCTTTTCCTGGTAGGTTTTAATATTTCCTAGTTAGTTTTTAACATTCATAGATAACTTTATTAGATTAAACTTATTATTTATTAGGAATTCTTAAAATTATCTTGGTCATTTTTCTCCATGAAGAAGACTATGCCTTGACTTGTATTTAGGGACATGCAACACAGCAGTGCCTAACTTACTACATGCTCCCATAAGCTTAGAAACCTCCAGGTTTCCAGAGTTACACCTCACCTACACGTGTGAGAGAACGGCTGAATGCAGAAAAGGAAAAACTTTCTGTTTGTCCTGTTTGTGTTTTCTGGGTAACTGTCATGGACATTTTTCAAGGAAAAATAGCATAACACCTTCTCAAACTGCTTTATGGGAAAAGTATTAAACTTTTAAACTAGTTGGGCATAATTTGCACACAAGCTCTAAAAACTGGCAACTGGCAGGGATGATGGAGAATCCTTAAGGGTACTTATAATTTTATCTAGTTACCGCAACCACATTCGGCAAGCTGTCACCTGAATGAAATAAGAATCAGAGAAACAAGAACGATGAAGTTTATCTGACTGTACAAATGCAAGAAAGAAAACCATACACAAATGTGCATAGCAGGAAAGAAATCCGCGGAGACGCTTCTGAAGCTATCCCACTGCGGGATGATGTGTGAACACCATCTCCTTCGCTCAGCCTGCTACTTCGTTTTGTGCTCTCCCAGGGGAACACGCGCCCGTCCGTGGCCTCTGCCCCTGCAGCAAGGTGCCCTCACGGCACCTGCCGCCCCGGTGCCCACAGCTTCCCCCACCGCCTCCCACCCACCCTCCGCTCCCACGGCCCGCGGTTCGTGCCGGGGAAAGTCTCCCGGTACCAGAGCAGAGCGCTTTGCTCGCCCGTCGCTTCCCTCGGCCCCGCTGGCACCCGCGGCCCGAGGAGGACAGCGAGACGCTGAGACCGGGGCGCGCCGGTGGGCTGCGGAGAGCCGGCGGCGGGGATGCGCC
>WEIT01027108.1:70745-99573 GCA_013389985.1 Dryoscopus gambensis
GCCCGCCGTCCTTGCTGCCGGCCCGGGGACGTCCCGGTGCGCCGTGCTCCGGGTTTACCGGGTGCTCTTGCCACGGAGCGGGGCCCCGTCCCGGCGCCACAGGGACCGGAGTCGGCGGTGGCCGCACTGGTACAGCGGCACCAGGATTTCTGTAGCTCCAGCTGAGTGCGTCCGACGCTTCCTGCCACTCGCGGCTTCTGCCAAACTTCCCTTGCTCCCTGTGACCCTGAAAATCAAATGATCCTCTCAGAATTAGATTCCAAGTTTTTTGCTTTGTTTTTTTTAGTAAAGTGAAGTTGAGTCAGGAGAGCGGATGAAGGGATAGCTTGTAAGGAGGTGATGGTAAAAAGAACCATCAGTGCGATGTCTGGGCTCTTAACTTATATTTCAGCGTTCAGATCTCACATTTATTTCGGGTTTTTTGTTTGGTTGGGTTTTTTTAAAAGACACCAGTTCCATTTAAACTGCAGCTTCTTGGCAGTTGTTCAGAGGCTCTGTCAAAGAAGCTCTCAAACAGCTGGCCGCAGTCCTGCCGGCAGTACTCAGGTGCTCCGCTTTAGTTATTTACTGGAACAGCGCTGAGGCTTGCTGCTACGGTGGTAGCCTGGAGTTCTGGCTGGCTCTCCTGTATTCCCGAAAACTTATGTTCAACGTTATTCTGTAACTGAGGAAATAAGTGGTTTCAAAGAACGAGCTATTAGAAAAAAACCCAAACAAAAAAGCAACACCGTATACCGCTCCCAAAAAACCCTCCAATACACAACCTGTTACTAATACAGAGTATCAGTTTCAGCAGCACGTTGGTAGACAGTAACACAGAATTAACTGTCAAGTGATACTACGATATTTTTAAGAAAGTGTTAAGAAAGATGTATGACGTGTGTAGCCATAAAATTGTCCCTGCTTCTTTCCTCTGTGATACAGTTTGTTACTGGTGGTATTGGACAAAGGGTGGAGCTGTGCTACGCTTAGTTGAATTCTAGGCCATTACTATACCACTGCATTTGAAAAACTCAGAGTACTCTTAATTGATTTACATTGAAGAAGACATGATGCAGTAAATATGTATTTATTGAGAAACTGATAGTACATGAATCCTTTAAAAGTTCTGAAATGGATTCTGGGGCTGCTCTGTTAACCCATAAAGTAAGTAGCAGTGTTTTAAAACTAACTATTTCAGTTAAAATAGTGTAGTTTGTGTTTCAAGGACTTTCATGTGACATTTCATGCTTCCTAACCCTTTCTTGGTGCATCCATGTGCAAAATGGAAATAATTCTTTGTAATGTCGATTCTGATTAAAGATCAGTAGTTTAAATTATTTGCATGGCCACACTGTTCCTGCAAATTAGTTGGTTATGCTTTGCAGCTTTGCGCACTAAAGAGTTTGTCAAACTGAAAGTAGTTTAGCTGAAATGTAGTTGCTGAAGTTCTAAACTGAAATCCCGAACAATATTCAGCTGCTGCTATGCCCCATTATAATTTAATGTTACCTTATATTTTCACTTTAAAGTTCTGTGAATGTCCAGAGTTGGTCTTATTCAAGAACTGGCACCAGTCCAGTCAAGTTGAACCAGTATCTTGGTCCCCGTCTTAGGCTTAATTATTACTGGTGTCTAAAAGTAAAGCATTTTCCGTGTCCCTAAGGAAATATAATTAAATTAGATCTAAGGTACAAATATAAAGAGATATAGCCTTAGGGTTCTGCGTTGCTCCCAGAATTGTATATTTTTTGTTCAGTGGTCATTAAATATAATACTCATGTACGTAAAGAATATTCATCACCCTGAGAGGAGTAAGTAAAAGGCTGGATTTCCCTCTCTGTAAACTGTAGCAACGAGTGGCAGATACTGACCACTAGTGGATCATGGCTCTCCACAGTTCACCTGGAGCCTGGAGAGAAGGACCATCCTGTAAATCAGGATTTGACCCTGCTGAGGCAGAGAAGGCAGTTAGAGCAAAGGTTCACCACTTTCCAAGTGTTTATCTAACCTCACAGGCATTACACAGTGACACTGACACCACCAGGAGCAATGCAGATGTGGAGCATGTCAGGAAGTCCATCCCATGAGCAGCTGCTACTCCTTGCTCTGTCAAGGATTGTTTACAGGAGTGCATTCATCTGACAGCTCAACAACACTGTCTTTTCCTTTTTAACTCACCTGGGCAGGCCCATCTCCTTCTCACACAGTGGGAAAGGGTGAAGTCTTCATAGCTCCTTGAGGAGAAAGCTGTAGACAGCTATCTTCAGGAGAGGTTTCCGGACCTTCTTGGAATACAAATAAAATCATTGTCCTGAAGATGGATACATTTTAACCTGTTTTCTGTAAGTTTGCACAGTGTTTAGTTCTTTTAACTGTCTCTTTGTTCCATCTTTTCATCTCTTTTTTTTTTTTTTTTTTGCATATGCTGTTTAGTGAGCTACATGTCTCATCCAGGTTTGTAGATCCCGAAATATCTCAAGCATCAAAACCCCTTATTGGCCTGAGTCTTCTGTCATACCATCTTTTACTTTCAGAACTAGAGAACAGGGGATGTCTGATTATCCACAGCAAGTGATGCAGTGATCACAGCATTTTAACATAATTCAAGCATGCTTTGTGTTGTTTGAAGGTTTGAAGTGATCCCAGGGAAATACCTTGAGTTTTCTTAGTTCAGCCTCTTGTGGCCAATTGGTTTTTATTTGCGCTGTTTAATGGATATTGTGCAGAATTCCAACAAAGCATCTGTTGCCAGTGATAACACGTATGCACACATGGTCTGGAGAAAATGCTTTATTATATCTTCCTGCATATTTTTATAGGTAAAGACTGAGCTTCCAGCAGTGGAATGTTTCCACAAATTTAATTTAAAGGGCAGTTTTCCCACACCTAATAAAGATCTTCTGTGACAAGTACATTAAGTAGTCATTTCAGCCATATATTGTATCACAGTATGGCTGCTTGTAACTCCTAGTTTTGAATGTACTGAAAAGGAATTAAGAAGGGAATTAGAACAACTGATGCAGCTACTCTGCCTGTAAGGGTGTGGGGAGATGTGCTTCTCCTCTGCAGTTTTAATACCCTGATCAATTTTTTTGCCACTTTTCTGCATGATTCAGAAGTCTAGCTTTTTGCATGCATGTCTGAAGTGTTTACCTGCACACTATGTTTATTTGTCTTTCATATACTTTTTTTATTACTCAGAATCAGGAGACATGGGGTAAATGACAATACAAAGACAATGGCTTTGGCTAATTCCTGCTAATGTGGAATTTTTGCTTTTGTTTAAAGCACGCAGTCTTTTGAACAATATAGTTCCAGTTTCCCTACTTACAGATTTATGCTAGGCCTTAATAGAAAGAAATATGAATGTAGACAAAATCTGTACTGTTACTGTGCTTCTAAACATTTTACAGCTGTTTGTCATGTGAAGTTGCATTGTTTTGTTTTTTTTTTTTTTTTGTTTATTTTAATGCTGAAAGCCAATAATGAGGAGATTAAATAAGTTGTTTAAGACCCAGAGCAACTTGAACAAGATGACAAATGGATTCTGTCAGGTAGGACTAGAAACCTTCTTTTGGGCTTTAGAAGGAAGCTTGCTTGAGTTGTATGCATTTTGCTCCTGGAGGTTACACTAGGAGCTTTATGTGTTTGGGGGGTCATTGGAAGTAGGCATCACATTCTATGATGACAGATTGAATCAAGCTACTTCTAACCGCGTAAGGATTTAGAACTGAGGAATGGTCTAGCATGAGGGTTTGCAGGGGCTGATTTACCATCCTGTGCAGTCCAGCACAGAGCAAGAAGTTGCTGAGGCCGGTGATGGTACGTAGCCCTGCATTCAGTGCTTGTAACCATGAGCCCCTCTGTGACACGGTCTGGTCCAGGGGGGTCCAAAAGGCTAGCTCAGGGACCCCCGGGAGCGGCCAGGTCAAGAACTAAGGCAAAAGAAAGAAAAGTGCTTTTTCCCCTCAAGATGAGTTCTTCAGGTGTTTAATGAGGTATCCAAGAAGGGAAGAGGTCGGGGAACCTGGGAGGGTCGCTTTTGACCCCTCAGGGGAGGAAGAAGAGGGGAAAGGGTCATCACCAGTGAGATACAGGTGACGTGGGGAGACAGAGCAGAACCTCCAGGTAAGGTGTAGGATTCCAGGGGTTACAACATCACCATGTGCGAGGGACAAGTCAGGACATGTAACATCACCCACTGCAAAACCCATTAATAACATATTAATAACCTAACTACCTTAGTGCAATACAGCATCTCTGCCTTTCTCGTACACCTTACAAAGAACAGAAAGACAAAGTTTGTGATGTCCTCCTCTGGACCATCTCATGCATATGAGACTGGTGTGATTCTGGAGCAGGCTGACACTAAAAGCCTTTGAAATTGGATGCCCAATTTCTGCATGTGCTCTTGGCAATGAATTTGTGGCATTACTCCTGTTTCTGGTGGGCAGGTTCCAGCTCAGGAAAGCTATCACAATTAGTATTCTTAGTGGAAAGCGTAAGGATTGATTTGGACTGAAATATGAATTACTCTCCTTCCCTGGAGCGGATCCTCCAGGGCAGTTTGAGGTGAGGCTTTTTCCCATTTCTCTCTTTTACTTGACAGAGGTAAGTTAGAAGCACAGAGAAAGTGGCCATTCTCTGCCTCTTCCAAAGCTGTCAGAAGAGATCCCTATTTTAAGTTTCACTTTAGGGAAGCAAATACATTTTTTCCTGGGAGTTTATAAAAGCCATGTATTATCTGTCTTTTCTGTGTCTTTTGATGTGCAGCATTTTCTTTATGTCTCTTCTTTGACTCTAGTGAGAGCTGTGCTCCTGAACCTCCAGTGAGTCCTCTGGGTCATAGGCAAAGACACTCAGAGATGTTTGCAGTTTCAAAGCTTCATCATGAGAGTTTTCTAGGGCAATGGCTACATGTATGTTTAACTGAGCAGGGTGTCTTCAGTGCTTATCACACAATGAATAATTATTTAAAACAGAAGTGTTAATATATCTCTGCCTTTTAGGTATTAATGGCACGATGATAGTAGCTGCCATGTTGGTCATTCTGTCAGTCTGCCTTTCCTCTGCAAACCCCATCCTCAGGGTCTTCTAAGCTGTTGCTTTTGGCTAAATTTTGCATGTGGCATTTCAGCATGGAAATGAACTTGTGTCAGAGTAGGTTTAAAATTGGGTCAGTAATATTTAAGTTACATATGTGTGGAGAGGAAAAGGCAGCATCTGTGATCCCAGCACCATTGACTGTGCTCTGAACACTGGCACATCATTTCTCCTTATGACAGGAGTTTTCCTGCAAAAGGACAAAGAGGCAGATTTCTAGCAGTAGTTCCATATTGTTAATATTAAGGATTAGTGCAGGAATCCCTTGTGTAGTGTGATGAGAACTTGATCCCCAGAGGAGAATGATACTTGTTTCTTTGTTTAAAAAAATTAAATTTACCTATATGGTAGCATGGTAGATTGCAAATAGGAAAATGAACAAAAATTAAATCCTTTTGTGTTTTGTGATACTTCCAACCTCTTGGATAAGCATGTGGTGTACTAGTGAGTATTTCCAGTGCCCTGATAATCTGTTAGTTTTCACTTCCAGCAGAACTCAAAAGCAGCACCTGGAAGTAGACTGATTCTGAACGTATATCTTAGGATATATGGAAGAATAAATATCATATAAAGCATGTGTGCTCTGTGTCTCCTTGATGTGAATGTTGACAGTACTACAAAGGAAACAGCATTATTGTACCTATTATTCCATGTGTGTAGGGCAATCTCCATGATAGTAGATTTTGGAATTACCAGCTTGTCTTTTAGATAAGTGATGTAGATTTTTCTTTGGGATGCCTAAGGTAATTGCTAATGTCAGAGCGGTACCCTGGCCCCAGATCGTCCTAGCTAGTAAATTATTCTTGCCACACCACAGTAGTGTTTTCACTGAGTGACTCTTCCCTATTTTAATGCATAAAGCCATTAATGTTTAATAGCACTTCTAGTAAGAGATATAATATTTATTTATTTTTGTTCTTTCATAATAATGACTGTTTTGGGTTGGTTTTTGGGGTTTTTTTTGGGGGGGGAGCAGAGTGGGACTTTTTAATTAAAAGAACAGAATCTAGATAAATATTACATATTTGTTTGCAATGGGATGATCTTCTATTTTGCAGTAGTCTGGTCTTATTACTGGACTCTGTACTGTAAGTGTAGAGTAGCACAAAAAAAAAGTACTGCAGTCTGTGCTAACTTTATTTATTTATCTTAGGCAAAACTGAAAAATCTACAGGAGCCCCCTCCCCGTATGTTGCATTAATGTGTTCGAAAGTGATGAAGTTTGATGTGGATGTAGAACAGCCATAAGAAAATTATAAACTATAATGGCTTGAGGAAAAAATCATATGCTGTAGTGGGAATGGATATAAAGAGTCTACAGGCTGTCACTGATAGCTCAGAGGTGGCTTGGATAGTAGTCATCAACCTCTTCTGTAGTTCAGTTTTCCCATTACAATGTGAAAATGTTGTGAATACCCATCTTGCGTTGTAACAAAGGAAGGAAGAGTGCCATGTAGTTTTAAGAAACTCTTTGCTGTCAACATAAAATATATTCTGTCTTAGAAAATTCAGCTTCAGGCGGTAGAAGAGTCCACTTCTTATAACACCTTTTTTTTCCTCTTGTTCAATATAAACTTAGTCTACATTGTTTCCACTCACTTCTCCATCAGAATGGAGAAATTAGTCACTCTCATTTCCAGCCTGGAGTTGCTCATAGCTGGTTGATTTCCATTCTGTTACATTCACTGCACTACAGTCCTTTGGCTTAAGTAACTTTTGTATCTTAAAATATATTTTTTCGTAGATAGCAGCAATATCACTTCTTGCTCTTTGTCTTACTGGATGGAGTGACCCAACCTCTCTTTTATATTCACTTACAGAATTTGGTCTTGGTTGATCTTTTCACCCAAGTCACCTTTTCTGATTTTGTTTCTGGTTTTCATTATTCTTTGACTAGAAAATATTGGGAGAAAATTCAGCCTTATTTCTACAGCCATAACTCACTGTAATACATCTACACTTCTCTGCTGGTCAGCCAGAGGCTCTGCTCCTGGAGGCCAGGGCCAAGAGCTGTGGGACCAGAGCCAGGAGAAGAAGTAGGGCAGGCCAGGAAAGGCCTGGGAACATTCTGGTAATTGTTGAAGTTTGTGAAAGGGGAACCAACATGTTGGAAGGATGGACAGGAGAACTGATGCAATTATGCTGAGCATTTCATGAGTTTGCTATTGTCCTCTGTGGCCTCAGTTCCCCAAATCAGTTTTGACACAGTTGATTAACAGCTGGTGAGCTAATGACCAAAGGTTTATGCAGTGTCTTGAAGGGGCATCACAGTGCCCACTAACCCTGTCAATGCTTTTGAAAGAGCAACAGTGTTTAAAGAGACTCTTTTGTAACAATGCCTTCCTCTGTGGGTGTATGCTGTAGCCGGTAATCCCTGCAACAGCAGTTCTCTGCCCAAATGGTGTGGGTATCGCCTTAAAGCAGGGGTTCCTTCATCACTTCCTCACAGCAGATTGATGGTCATTCAGCTGGAAATTTGGGGACTTTTCTGATTTCATGTAGTAAGAGGAAGTTGTAAACTGATGTCATCCTGAATATCTAGAGCAGCAGGATAATCTTCAGAGGGACAATATGGAAATAAACCGGACAACTAAGTGATGATCAAAAACTGCTGAGCCTGAGTTGCCATTACCTTGCCTCATTTCTTGCCAGGTTGGTGGAATTAAGACTGTGACCGTGTATCAGACACTCAGCTGTTACAAGAAGAGCACCATTAAACTCTGTGCAGCCTTACACCACTTTACAAGTTGTTAATATGTGCTTTACCTGCTCCCTGTCAAATTAATGATCTTAATTCTGTAGTTATTTCAAGGCAATATAACACAAAAAAGAGAAAACTTCTCTGTATTCTTTCACACTTTGAGCTTAACTCTAATTATTAGTATGACTGGTATGAAGAAACACACCTAAACTGAAATTGTGTGAACATGCACAGTGCATGTCCCAGTTCTCACCCACATAGGTTTTGAGCAGCACCCATTGTTTTTGCTGGCTGTTACTCATAGTCTGCTATGTGGGGTAAGTAATACGACCTTTGAATTGCTCTGCTGCATTTAAGAAAATCAGCTGGAGTGAATCCATGATCATCTGCTTGAATGCTTTTTTTTTGTTTTTTGCAAGCTTTTCCATGGCATCACTAAGTCTGCTAATCTACAAAAAATAGGAAACTGTTGCCTGTTCCAGGGAAACACCGGCTTTGTTTAGCTCGTTTCATCAGTAAATCCACGGGAGGGTTTTCAAAGCCACCTTCCAGTATTCTTAGTTGTTTCCTCTTGCTCTATTTAAGCCTCCAAGTTGTTGGTCAATTAATGTGACAGGAACCCCGTAGGTTATGTTTGTTCATGGCAGACATGTCTTCTTTCATTAGTCCAGCCCTAACAGCTGCAGAGTTTTAGTGTCTGGGGCGCTGTGTAACAGTCTGCTTGCAATGATATGCTGAAGCAAAACAAGTGTGTGTGCTGGGGTGGGGGGAGACTCACGTGAGAGCTGAAAGGGAAAATCTTAATGTACAGAGACTCGGGTTTTCTTCTGTTCTGCTGATTTTTATTTCAATCCCTATTCATTTCCAAATCTCAAATTTCCCTGTCTCTTATAATTTATCAAGCTGAGTCCTGACCCTTTTGTTATTCATGTTGCATGTTAAGGCAAAAGGTTTTGCTGTCACTAAGAAATTTGAAGACTGCACACACATTTAAATGTTTTGGAAACAAAGTCACTAATCTTGAATTAAAAAATTTGACTCAGCTGTGATACAGGAAAATCATATTTCATTAGTGAAGTTTATCACTGTTCATTAAGATTTCCCTGTAACTATTTGTCTTTAAATTTAATTTTTCTTTAATTGTTTTAATTTTTTTGCTGTATTTACCAAGCTTTCTTTGAATCTTGTCAGACAATTTAACTTCCAAATCAATGTTTGCCTATTAAAAATGTTTACAGTACTGCCTTGTCATTAATAAATATTTCTGCAAGTTAGTTAGGAAGAGATTGCCTCTTATTTATTGCATCTTTTAGGAAGATGCTTCAAAGAATTCTCCAACCAAGCCAACATCTTACAGTTCTAATCCCAAATGCCTAATATTTTTCAGTGATAGTCAGCTTTAGCAACCTGATATGGCCATTAAATATTGAAGGCCGAAATTAATGATACATTTATATAATTGTGCATAATTGTGCTATCTATCTTTACAGCACTTTTTTCAGAGATGCATAAACAGTATTATTTCAATATTATGGTGGAAATCAGAAAATGTTTCTTAAAATCTGCCTGTATGAAATTTAAATATTGCATTGCACATCAAATTTTGATAAGAAAAATTATAGTGAACTGCCTAATATTGCTTTAGATTTCCCAGTTAATTTCACAGATATGGTTAATTCATGATAGAAGTATGCATTCTTTACCTTTATTAGGAATATTATTTACCTTTCATTTTTTCTTCTGCATCAACACATTTTCAGCATAACACAAGTATGCAAACCCAAGAAAATAAGTGAATTAAAATTCAACAGGGCACTTAATCTTTCTCAAATTGAAGTTAATGAGTGTTCTGCTTTAAATTTGAACTGAAGTTGAATTTATTGTTAATAGAATTAGGCCAAAATGTATATAGTTTTCTTACAAATTTCTTTTAGGAAATTGAATTATAAACAGGATAAAATGATAGGAAATGATGTTTCATGACAGCACAAGATTTCTGTTCATGCATAGAATAATGATTATTAAAGCTAGAGAACATAAGCATTGCTCTGTACTTGTTCCTCACAGTATATAATTGACAGCTCTGTCCAATCCACCTTTAAATCATTTAAAGAATGAAACTTCTTCCATTTCTCCTGGCCTACAGTACACTCTTCCACAGAATGTTTCCTATGAAATTAAGCCTAGGTTTTCTTTGAATTTTTTCTAAATGAAATATTGATTATAGGTTATATAGAGCCTACCTACTATAGTGAAGGTTAATTTTGCGCAGGCTCTGGAAGTCGGAGGATTTCAAATACAATTCTTTGAATTCATGGTGGGGGATGACTTTATGCACCTACATCCCATCAAAATTTCACTAAAAAAAATCTAAGTCCACAAAAGTAGTTGTTGGATCCTACTCAATTCAGTAGATGCCTAGTCCCCAGGGTTTCTGAGTTTTGTAGATATGGAAGGTGTAATGTTTCGATCCCCCGCATGCATGATGAACTTGTAATGTGGTCATAAGTTTGTACTTCTGCTGAAGGAAGCCTCTCCTATCTCTCCCCTTTTGATTTAAAATTCCAACCCCTGTGGTGGAACCAATCTTTCTGAGAAACACCCCTTAGAAAAAGGCGGGGGAGGAAGCAGTTTAGTTTTAAATTTTAGTCAATTCCTCTGTATTTTTTTTGCACTCAGTGTTGCACAGATGCTTGCTTGGATCTCCAGGAGAGGTTGACACCAAGCTGTAATAAGAATTTGTACGCGAAAAAGTAGAAGCGTGTCCTCTTTTTGGAATGCATGCTGGATGATAGCTCAGCAAACAGTGGAAGCTAAGTTCTGTCTGTGATGCTGCTTTTGATGGTACTTAGCACCATGGTGTTCAAATGCTTCTCTTTCCCCCCCTGCCCCTTTTTTCTCATTTTGTTTTCCGTTTTCTCTGCTATGTTTTTTTTTCCTCCCCCAGACAGCACCTGTATTAACCTGTGCTTACTTTCCTCCTTCTCAGGTGGCCTCTCTGGGAGTCACCACGTTCACACTGTGTGCTCTCTGCATCGACCGTTTTCGTGCGGCCACCAACGTGCAGATGTATTACGAGATGATCGAGAACTGCACCTCGACGACGGCCAAGCTGGCGGTCATCTGGGTGGGCGCCCTGCTGCTGGCCCTGCCCGAGGTGGTGCTGCGCCAGCTGGCCAGGGAGGACCCCGAGTACAGCGGCAGCCCCCCCGGCGAGCGCTGTGTGGTGAAGATCTCCACGGCACTGCCCGACACCATCTACGTGCTGGCTCTCACCTACGATGGGGCACGGCTCTGGTGGTACTTCGGCTGCTATTTTTGTTTGCCTACCCTGTTCACTATTACCTGCTCCCTGGTGACAGCGAGGAAAATCAGGAGGGCAGAAAAAGCCTGCACAAGGGGGAACAAGCGACAAATTCAGCTGGAAAGTCAGATGAACTGCACAGTGGTGGCATTGACCATTTTATATGGATTTTGCATCATTCCTGAAAACATTTGCAACATTGTGACAGCCTACATGTCCACAGGGGTCTCTCGACAGACTATGGACCTCCTCCATCTCATTAGTCAGTTCCTTTTGTTCTTTAAGTCCTGTGTTACCCCAGTTCTCCTGTTCTGTCTCTGTAAACCTTTCAGCCGGGCCTTTATGGAGTGTTGCTGTTGCTGCTGTGATGAGTGCATCCAGAAGTCTTCCACAGTGACGAGTGATGACAATGACAACGAGTACACCACAGAACTGGAGCTCTCCCCATTCAGTACCATCCGTCGTGAAATGTCAACTTTTGCCTCTGTGGGGACTCACTGTTAATTGACCGTAGGACTTTATTTCCTGTATCTTTTTCCTTTTTCTTTTTTTTACTTCATATTTTTCTTCTTGAAGCAAAATGCAGGAAAAAAAATTACTGTTAAAAACTACTCTTGAAACCAATCTGTATTAACAGTCATGCTTTGGAAAATAATTTATCTGGTTATTAAAAGAAGAGAAAGAGAGAGAAGGAGAGCCAGCACTCAGTTTTAAATCATGAGATTTTGTATGGTGCTAGGATTTCATTGGCTGGGGAGGAGGATCCATATAAATCCACTTTTTTTAATTCTTTAGTATTTTTTTTGATAATCACTGTAAAATGATTATATAGACATTGTGGGCTTTGAAAGGTATTTCATGTAAAAGATGTGGTGGAAAGTATTTGAAAGTAGTTTTAATCCAATTACTGTACACTATTTTGAGAGGATGTGAGCTTCAGAAAATTTATAAAGTAGCATAAAAATAAATGAGGTTTTATTCTTTAACTTGATTGTCAATCTGCATTTAACAAAGACACCTATGAGTAGTATTAAATTTCTTTAATAAGTAAAAAAATCTGCATATCATAATTTAGGTGACCATATTTAATTAACATTTGGGTACTTACACTTGGAGGATATAATTACAGTGTTTAAGGAAGATGGTTATAATGGTATTAGGTTTATAGGAGTGGGCTTTTTTAATGTTATATTATGAAGATTCAATGTGCCTCACTGAAAATTTTCTTCTTAACCTGCAGGTATACAAAATATTGAGTTATTTTATACTTCTTACAAAGAAACACTCACTTTATCACTGAATTTTGTCTTGTGTGGTTTCAAAATCAAGATTCTTTCCAGAAAACACTATTGGTTTTACATTGAGTTTATGTCTTCAGTCTCTGTATATATAGCTCCTACTGGCTTCAGTAAGAGTCTCATTGCAGAGAAAGGCATTTTTTTGCCAGAGGTTTGCTGACAATAAATGTGAGGGACTGAAACACGTGGAGAGTGAATTCCTTCTTTTTTAAAAGGAATAAACACACTTGGACGCTTGGGGCTTGACCCAGAGCCCATGGCAGTCAGTGGAAAGGTTTCCATCAATTTCAGAGAGCTTTGAATCAGACTGGCATCTCCTGTTTATTCTGGGATATGTATCAGGAATATTAATCACAGGGGCTCTGTATACTGATTCAGAGTCATGCTGCTCTCACAGAGACTGCTATTCACTAGCAGCTCACAGCTCTGAAGCTGGTTTTGAGAGCCACGGTGTGTTTTGCTGATGGCTTCTTGCTGTCCGCAGAGTTCTTAAAATGAGGGTATGTCAACAGTGCCAGCAACAGTGTGATATAGTAAAATCTAAAGTTGTTATAAGCAAGCCAGGTTGGAGACTGGAAAGTGCCTATCCTTATCAGCAGAGCTTATTTCCCCACTCTTGGCTGAAGTAGACACTCTGCTCTTGGCAGGTAAGCTGGCTCGTATTTACACTGGGCAGCAGGCTGAAGGGTAGACACACGCTGAGGAACTGCATTTTTTATAGATACCTTGTATTTTAATACTAATTAAATAAATAATGCAGCTGCATTGAGCAGAAGGAAGATCTCATGCATCCATGCTTAAAAACTAACAGTGATGTAGTCTTACCTTTGTCATGATACCTGCCTCTATATATGTTAAAGAACTTGCTGTAACTTCTGGAAAAGACTCTATTTTTTGTTTGTAGATTCCAGACTTCATATGTCTAATCTTGGTATCTGCCTGGGCAAGCAGTATTTCTTCTTTTCCTTTACCATTTCAACCTATAATAATTTCAGCTGAAAAAATGCAGATGAAATTAATTAATATGAATATGAATCCAAACATATGCACTTGAGTTCTTTTTCTGACTTTTGAATCAGATACTGGGCCCTAGCAACGCAGTCTGCTTTAGCCACAGGCATTTGTTTCTGCTTAGAACTTGAGAAATTTCCTAAGTTTTAAAAATGCTATTTAACATGCTCAATCACTTCTGAAGATGGGAACTATCCCTTCCTTATAAAACCTTTCATTGACTTGACTTTGCTTGATTACATTCAATATAGTATGAAAGGGATTCAAGAGAAAAGATGAAAACAAAATATTCCTCACTTTGGTGCCTGTGTTTCCTCAAATACACATTCCCATCTCTGCATTTTGATTTTTACTATTCTTTTTTACATGCCAATGTTTATAAAGAATGGGAATAAAACTCCCTTTTTGTTCCTTGCTGAGAGAATTGTTTCCCTCAGCTGCCTTTTCTGTTATATCAGGGGCTCAAGGATCTTAAAAAAGAACAGCAGAATGGGAGGAAGCACTTTAAAAGAAACAAATGAAAGAAATAGAGGATTTACTTGGGAATATTAAATGAGCACATTTTGCTATTTTAGGTGCAAGATTACACCAGGACACAAAATGTCCCCAGTGCTTTGGATATAAGATGCTTCAAGCTTTCCAGTTGGCAGTGGGCATGTGTCAGCTCTGCTAAGTACTGTTGCTGGCTCCCAGGTTACACGTTCTGTGTTCCAGAGAGGTGCAGTTTGCTTCTCCATGTAAACATTTCCACAATATATGTATGATAGTCCTGGAAAAAAACCAAACCAACCAACAAAGCAAGCCAAACGAAAATACCCAACAAAACCAAACCAACAAAAAACCCAACAGCAACAACAAACCTACACCCAGCAAAAAACCCACCCCCACACAAAAATGTAATGTCATTGAAGAAAATAGGATGTGAAGATCAGTAATGCTGCATTTGTAAATACATCTTCCTACTTGTGTGGCAAAGCATTCTCCAGCCTTGTATTCAGTAGGGCTTCTTTGTACCCTGTGTAACCTTGCCTTTGCTGCTGCTGAAAGAGCATTTTTCACAGCTATTTCTCTGCCTTGCCGTGGATAACTGTAGCAATTTGACATGCAAGACACCCTTTTATTCTAATTTGTTCTCTAAATTGGTTAAACTAATACCACATTAGCAGGTTTGTATTGTCGCAGCCATTCAAGTGTCATGATAAATGATTCCTTACGTTAAAGATGCCCGTACTGCATTGCATTTCTTCCAACTTTTGGGATTGATGCTCTGAACTCTTGAATTTCTTGTGTTTTCTTTTCTTACTTTCTTTAATATTCTTGGAAGCTGCTTCTGTCTGTTTTGAATCTGGTTCTGTCAGACATTTTTCTATTAACATGAGAGCATTTGATGACTGAAGATTTGCTTATTGCAAAGATTTAATTTTTTACCTAAACTAGAAAAACTTGCAGAGTATGGTGATCAATGTAGAAGAGTGATGGAATGGAAAAATCAGATTGTAAGGTAGGAAAACCTTATACCTCTCATATATGTAGGCCTTTAATACATTAGCACTAATTGTCCCAGCCCTGGTCCCATTGAGAAATTAAAAACCATGAAACTACTATGTATTTCAGTATCTCCAATGAAAACGTTTCATGACCTGTATCAAAATATAATTGTGTAGGCCAAAGTACAAATGGTAAATTATTGAGTAATATCTCTCAGAAGAAATATCTTCTTTTACCACTTCTAAGATAAATTCCTACGTTCAACCTTAAATAAATCCTGCCTTTAAATGACATCAGTGACTTGCTCAGCTCCTGTTCTGTCATTGAGACCATGATGTAAGCTTCCACAGCTGCTGGTCCAGCAGCTCTGGGGATGGCTCCTAAAGACACTGCAGAGGTTTCCAAGCATGTTGTCTTACTTCACTTCATAAGAAATTGTGCGATGTTAGGCTTCATGGTGAGACTGCCCTATTGTGCTCATGGCACTCAGAAGCAAACTAGATTCTATGAAATGTGAATTGCTATTGAAATTCTGAGTAGCTTATCCAAATTCATTAAACAACAAGAGTATTCAAAACCTCTCCTCGTATCTGTGAGCCATTGTCTTAGACACAGTGTAAATACATGCAACTTGCCCTGTGGGTGCCTAACTGCTGTTGATGTGCTTAGATACATCGCTGAGCTGCTTGTGGGCTTTTTTTGCCAGGTGGCATTAACAGAACTCCAAAACCACTTAAATCATCCCCTTGTTACTGTACTGGAACCAAGACTGAAGGCAAAACCTGCTCAAAATTAGCCTGTCTCCTTAGCTGGGCTCTGTCTTGTCTGTGCATGGAGAGCACATCAAAGGTTACAGGCTGTAAGTGGATACAGGCTTAGCACATATGTTTGTGCGTGTTCTCATGAATCAAAAATTTAGGTTCTGTAACTTCTAGGATGGAAGAGCAAGATTCAAAATCCTGCTCTGCTTAATTTATAGGTGAGACTTGAAATTTGGTGGTTCAACACGCCATCAGAAAGGCATAACTGCTGTAGTAATAGACAGGCTGGTGATATTACAGTAAAGTGCCTGCAGAAAGCTGACTTGCCTTAGTTCCATAAGAACCTAGCCCTAATGATTTTCCCGGATTTCAAGGGCAAACAGAGACCTTGAAGTGGATCTGCTATGTTCTGACTTCTTATGTCTTCATGCTGAAATGATCCTTATTTCCTCATATCACTAAAAAATGTCATTAGGAGTTATAACTTTTTTCCTTCTTTCTTTTTCTATGAAAAGCTCAGCCAAAGTCAATGTGAGCAGATGATATGAATAATTCAAACTTAATGCTATCCTACATGCACTGTCTTCAGTCTTCAGGAACTGTATCTTTTCACTACTGTTTTGTATTTGATTGCATCATTTAACTCCTATCCTTGGCAGATGTCAAATTTTCCAAAGCTGGGTATGTTTTGTAAAGAATAAGAAACAATGAAAAAGACACAGGCTGGGATACTCCAGGACACCCAGGCATCTCTGCTACAGAAACACTGACTCATTTTGAGAGCTAAATGATCACCAGTCAGGAGAGCTGTGTTCAATCATGCACTGCATTTAACCCCTAAAATCCATACTACTTGCTTTCCCTATGATACAATTTGGCAGGTTCAGTTTTTGGATTTCAGGCAGTAAAAGCTGTGACAAAGATTCCCTGGCATTTTCAACATGACAACACAGAAAGCCAGTGCTCTGTTTCTACTGGTGACACGTTGCCTATGTAGTGTTTCCTGGAGTGCCACGATCCGTATGCCTGGATGTCCCAGCCTCTTTCAAGGAAGAGGTCAAAGATTTCTGTCCTTTTGCACTGTGTTGTGCATCACAGCTTCTTACTAGTGAAAAGTAGAAGATATCCTGACTAAAATGTTTGTGGGGTTTTTCTTCAAGTAGAAATCAGGCCTGTCAGAGTTACAGGATTCTGAGTTTAGAGTATTTAATAGAAGTGCTGGTGGCAGTACTGTTACTCAAGGTAGTAGGTAATTTTAGCTGAAGGGAAAGCTTTTCTTCATACATATATATATATATATGTATAATCCTATCTATTTTATCCTTTATTTTTCTGTGATTACAAATTTTTTTTTCCTAAACAAAATGCAAAAATTCCACAAGCACTCATTCTTTTGTCTAGTTAGAGAAATTCCATCATTAGCTTACATCAGACATCTTCATTTGTATCCACAGTGAATTAAGCCCATTGTTCTTTGAGAAAGGAAACCTAAATACTGAATTAGAAACATGGTCATGGCTAACTTGATCTTGAAGAGAGAAGACTTGAATAAACTTTGCAAGCTGGCATGATAACATAATTTTTAAAAAAATAATTATGGTTTTACCAGCCTAAACTTTTTAAGAGATGGGAGATACATACAGTTAAACGATAGCTTGTGGTTGAATTTCATAGTTGTCACTAGGGACTCCAGAACACATACAATCTGGAATAAAATGATCTAATAGTAGCTGGATGTGCATGTGATAGTCCCTACTGAAGAAAATAAAAATATTTAAGTAAAAAAATAGATTTTAGCCTCTTAGCTATTATACCAGTGCTAATTCTTCCCTAAAATGTGCTTCCAATTTGATTTAATGTGCTTGTTAGATGAATCTATTTAGTGTTTTTAGTGTTGTATAGGGAACACAAAAGAAGGTATCCAATCTGTAATTGTAGCCAGCAGTTATACTTCACATTTTTTCTTCTTTGTCTATTTTGAAGCAATTTCTACTGACTGTTCTTATCAGTCCTTTCACTGTCTTATTCCATTTGCTAACTCTCCCCTGACCAAAAGAAAATCCTTTTGTTTTTCTTATGATCAATTCTTTTAAATTGAACATGTAAGTAAGTCAGATTCATTTTGCACTGGAAGACTTAATGGTGAACAGTCCTTCTCCCTGTGGAAAGTATTTACAAACAAGGAAGTTGCACTCTATCTTTCCCTAACCTAGCAGATATAAAAATATCTCATCAATCTGTACAAGACCTGTGGCCAGAGTATCTGCACTACAGCATGTATTTCTGACTTAAAACTGGCTTACCTACCTGCAAATCATGATACAACAGACAACAACAGTGTCTTCTTGCAAAAATGTGGGAGGTTTCTACAAGAAACTGGCTCCGGTATCTTTATTGCATATGGTGATTCTCTGTGGAGTCTCTTTTTTATCTATAAAAAATCCTCTTGTGCATTGTTAGATGCCTGTGTGACCTCTGAGGAAACTATTTCTCATTTAGGGCTTCCTTTAACAGGTGTCATTCATGAGCCTCAAGTTAAGGCTTGTTTGATTAAGCTGGGGGTTGGCATCAGTTGTTGACCTGTCTACGATAGCAGACGTGCCTGTGTGTGGACAGCGCTGTGGGAAGCTGCATCTGGAAGGTGAAAGGACAAGGATCCCCCACGGGCAATGCAGTGCATCTGCATCCAGCCTCCTGGGAGTCCCTGACAATTTGGTGACAAATCTGTTGAAAGCTGGGACTGATTTGAGAGGTTTGCAAAGCACTGCTTCTGAAAAGCCTTAAGGGGTAGCCAGTCTCTTAAACTATTAACTCCTCCTTAAGACATCCTTGTTTCGTATGGAGGGAGACTTGCCTTTGGCTTTTGACAATAGAAGAGGAAGAAAGAAGGTGTAAGAAAATGACAGAATTCTGCTCAGATGTGGATAAGCCTGACTTCTCTCTTTGGGGATAGAATTCTGTAATTATAATGGTTTCTTTGCTTCCCAAGGTTAAAGAGAGTAGGACACTGGGTCCTCCACTCTAATACAGACACCCCGCACTGCTGCTGAGGATGGAGCCGGTGACCTGGGTAAAACAAAGACCTCTGAGAGAACACGAGAGCTTTTTTCCCCACAAACATGCAGGCCTGTTTGAGTGATAAGTCCATTTGGATAAAGGGAGCATAGAGAGCACGTAGGTCAGCCTGCTTTTCCTGATGTCTCCCCTTGGTGATGAAAGGGTTAACTGTGCTAGCATTTAGTCTAGCAGAGCCTGGTTTCAGATGAATGGGGGCAGTTTGTGCCTTCTCAGTGCCTGTTTCTGGCTGTCCTCATCCTGCACAAGGCAGCACTGTATGTTGAGATCCTGAAGGTCCTACTGCCTGGGGGGCTTGATTTTTTTAACCTTTCTTTGGTAAATAAAAGGAAAGAAATAAAGTAATTTTTAACTGAAGACTTTGCTTTGTTGCCTCCTAGAGTACCACTTCAGTATAAATCAGAATTTGCAAATATATCCATGTCTAACAACTTTACTTAGAAGCAACTGTAGAAACTTGAACTCTACAAATCATATAAAAAACCCTGCAGAATTGTGGGTTTACATTGAATTTGCCAGAAGGTAGCCCATCAAGGGAAAACACACCAAAAATCTACCTTTTTCTACTTCCAATCCACCACTTCCCAATTATACAATAATATTTATTTTACTATCAATCATGGTATTACTGCCTAAGAGTTCTTACAATGTGTTATTCTTCCTTTCTGTTGATTTTATTTTCCTTTGTCATCTTTCATTCTATTCTCCATCTCTGTTTTTCTTTTCAGCTGGAGAATTTTAATTGTTTGAGCTGTCCTCTATACATTTCAAAGTGACCTCTGTTTAATCAGAGCTTGAGTTCAGTGAGCAAAAAGTGAGTTAAAGAAGACAGAAAGTACTTCTAGCTCACTATGTTACCATGTACCTATGTGGTTTGGGCCTTAATGTAAAAGCCAAAAAATAAATGAGTCTGCCAGTTAACCAAAAGCTATCAGAACCTGGAGGCTGGTAAAATGATCATTAATGTGGGTTTTTCTGCTACCACTCAGCAGCCAGATGCAGAAGTCTGCCTTGAGGTGGACCTGCCAAATCAGAGATGGGCGTCCCTTGGAACTAATCTTGAATAGAGTGAAAATTAAAATATGAGCTATTTTAAATGAAATATGCTGTGTTCAGCAGAGTAGCATTTCAAACACCAAGGTCTATTCCATCAGAGCATACCTGACCTGCTTTACCCCCAAGCCACTGGCAGCCTGTCAAGCTTTTGGCCCTGCTGGAGGAGAAAATCTATTTTGTTCATTCTGGCATCTAACTCAAATATTAGTGTCAACCTAAAAGTATTAAAAGATGAGATTCCTTATGGGCAAAAGTGATTCCTTATGGGCAGAAGTAATTCCTTCTTGACACATTCCTAACAATCACTAGCTCAGGAAGGACATTGTGAGACAAGATTTATGTTTGCCTCGAGAGAAAGCTTCTTTAGTCAAATTAAGAAGGATGAATTTGAATGAAAATTTGAGTTTATGTCTATAATATGCTAACTAATTTATTGTATTTTATATAAGAAACAGAAATATCTCTTGCTTTACATTAGAGTTAATAGTCATATAGTGATATAAAATGTAAGGACAGAACAGAAATATACTAGGCTAAATTGCTTAACAAGCCCTCACAATTTCATTCAGTTACTTCAGTGCAAAATTCCTGGTTCAGTTTTGGATACCAAAAGCAGACCTAATTGTTCAGTCATGATAGAGACTCCTGCAATTCCATTTACTTCTAGTGCTAATTACGGTCATTAAGAAAACAGCAATCCTATGACTTCAACAAACCTTTCATAATTTTGATATTACATGTTCAAATAGATCTAGTTAATTAAATGGAATTGGCTCAGGAATAGCTGAACACAAGATTAGACCTCTTTCACACTCAGTTTCTGAAGCTGAACAGTTTTCTAACCTCAGGATCTGTAAGCTTGTTACTGGATATTTACATATGGGTTTTGGTGAAAATACAAGATAATTACCAGTAGTCCCTTTCTCAGCTGAAGTTCTTTTAGTATTTCCTCCTCCTCCCACATAGTCAACCCTCTTAAAAATGCATGAAAAATATGTACATTGCTCCATTTAGCATGTGCTTTTTATGTTGTCTCAGGACAGCACATTATTGTTATTTAGGCAAAGTATTCGATATGACTTCCAAACTATCAACTAAAGATTGTCCTGATTTTTTCCTCACTCATTTTCTGTGTATAGGTTTTTTTCTAGTTCCAGTGTTTGTTTTTAGATGAAGTTCAAGAGTAAGTTTTCTTTTGTCTGTTACAGGAAATTGTTTGCTGAAAAGACACACTGTTAATTAGCAAAAAAGCTCTAGCTGTCAATAAGCAAGTTAATATAAATTCATCAGGGTAATTTAGGGTTTTTTTAGAACATTATAAAATCTATTGTTTGCTTTCTTAAAGATAAAATTTACTACATTTCAGCTATCATTTATGCTAAAACCAGAGCTTAGAACCAGAGGCTGATCTCAGTTTTATGGGTGTCCACTGTAGGGGTATTGCTCCAAGAACATTATGATGTAAAAATACACTGTAGGGGTATTATTCCAAGATTCTTCTGATGTAAGAGAACCTTCATTTACTGAGGGAACAGCACCAAAAGCCCTTTGCAGACTGGCAAAACCTCTGCTGCATGGCCTGGCAGTCCTGGGTGTTGCATTGCATAGCCTTTCCAGGCAGCACAGGGTTGTGGCTCCTCCTGATGGCAATGCTTCTTGCAGATACAGCAAAGCACTTCTGTCGAAACCAGAAAATACTGTGTTCTTACAGTATGGATATGATAAACCACAGCAAGGGCAAAAACCTCAGTTGTGCCCTTCAATCTGCATGGCTGTTAGGGTTTTCTGCTTAGGGCCGATTCCAGCCCCCAAACACTTGGAGATTTATTTTGGGGAAAGAAAAGACCATTCCTGACTGAACAAGCTGAGTAATTCTGCAGTTGTTGTACTTCAGCAATGCTGGGACCTTGGTGGAAATAGGCACTCAATCCTCTTTTTCTTCGGTTCCTGTAATCTCCTTGGGCTATACTGATTCAGACAGGAGGTGTCTACAGAAAAGCATGTGCCTTGTCACAGTCACAAAGAGCAGCCATAGAAAAAATGGATAGATTTTCCATCAAGGAGACCCCAGGTCTCAAAGGAGAAAAAGTGATGCAGGTGATCAGGAGGAGATCGGTGCAGTGGTTTTCTGTCGACCTTCATTTGCATCATAAACCCATCATCTTCCCAAGCACAAAGGAACAGCAGGGCTGGCAGCCTGCTCAGCCCCACAGTGATGGGGGTCGGGAGCGCTGGCTGCGCTGCCGAGGGAGGGATGGTTCACACGTTGCTGCCATCTCTGCAGCACTTGGCTCCGGACAGTGCTGTTCGTCTCTCACTTTTAAGAGTGCTAAAAGGTTTTCTCTCCTCTCTGTGGGGGGTAAGCAAATGCAGTGTAAGTACGTGTGTTTCTGCTGAATTACCAGTATTTTTTGGTTGCCATTTGTTGTTCTCCTTACAAAGAACGATCTTTCTGTTAACCTAATCTAAGTGATCACTTGAACACTGAAAGACTATATGTCATTTTTAAGTTACTGTATAGCGATGGCCTTAGGGAAATTCTACAGATGCCTTGCCACAATCCATTTCTTCCCCATGAGGAGCTACCAGACTAGTTGCTTGGATTCATTTGCCACAGCTGTTTCTTTGACCTCAAAGCTACAAAGGTATGGTGCCAGTGGAATAAAGAACAGGCTGCCTTTTAAATTACTGATTATAAGAATTATTTTCTAAAGTTAAAAGAGACAGGAAACAGAGTTCTTACAGCCAAATGGAACTACTCCCCTGAGTATTTTGCCTTCACCTTTTAATATTTTTTCCTTTCCTTTTTCTGTTGACCTGTAGACATAGATAAACGAGCAACACAATATTAATGTGCTTATTAGTCTGGAATAATTTAAGACAGACTAATATCTCCCTGACAGAAAATTGTCAGTTCAGTTCTGTCATGGCATCAGTCATTCCAAGCTATTAAATTTCTTAAGCAGAGCTACTAGGTAGGTTCCTCAATTTATTCATTTCTGCAATTCAAACATATCCCGTTTCCATTCTGACCAGTTGTTCCTCTCTAGTTATGCTTATTTATTTGAAGTTATTTATTGGTGATACTGTCCCAAGCTAAAAGCTCAGCACGCAAGAGATTATGAATATTAAAATATAATTTGTCTAAAAACCAAAGGCAACAAATCTAGGTCAAAGATACTGCCTTGGGCAAAGTCCACACAAATTCTTTTGCATCACTGAGTATTATAGCTTCTGTCTTTCTGTTTAAAAATCCTCATACCTCTTCAAGTAGGTGCCTTTCTATCCTATGGACGTACCATTTAAAAGCATGTCAAGCTCTAAGTGTGCAAATACTGGGCTATGTGTTGCAGAGAAAAACAAAATGCTACCCCATATACATCAATCTAATGACTGGTCTTTGAGATTTGGGGTTGTATTTGCTGCTTGTCCCCTTTTGAGGAAAAGACTTGCCCTTAAACATAAATGATTGGTATAAACAAAGAACTAGGGAAATTTGAAGAACTCCTTACATTCTTCCTTGTTGAAGGTCTTCATTCATTAAAAGGTCCACTAAATGACTCTACTCTGTCATTTCACTTTTATATCTGTTTTGCTGCATAAGTCCTAGTTTCCTGGTTAGTTTCCTGTGTTTATACAATGCTACTTGCGGTCCCTCCTCTGGAGTGAATTAGTTCCCTGCTAGTGGAGGCTAGTTTTCTTCTGGGTCCTCAGAGAGTGTGGCTAAAGCCAGCCTTCTAGGGGACGTATTAGCTTTGAGCAGTAAGAATGTGGGCACATACACACCAGGTGGCTTAAGAACCAAGGTTTTTTCTGTCACAGTCTGCAAAGACCCTGTTGGCACACCCAGTGAGCATAAAGTGGATAATTTCAGAGCCTGATGACAAGGATATTAATGCGGAAAAATAAAAACTGAGGTTCAGACTTTTTCAAGTTTTTATTGATCAAGTAGGAGTGTGTTGCATTAAGGGTATAGGAATTTAGCAGAAAATAAACGCCCTTGCATTCCGTCTGGTCCCCAGAGGTCGGAGGGACTGGGTGCAGCTGGGTTTAATTTCTGATTAGAGCCAATTTAGCACTGTAACTCTGGTCAAGGTCAAAAGAAGAACTTGCATGAACACAGATGCACAAATATGCAGTTTATCAATCCAGTACTGTAGGTGTGGTCACATTCAGTAAGGACTTTGAACGATCCAGATTCACAAACAGTGCAGTTTGTTGACGAATCGGAAAGCAGATTCAGGATCGTTGGTGATAAATGTGATGCCATTATGATTTCTGCTTTTTCATATATCCCTCTCATATCCCCCTTAATATACACTTTTATGCAGCTTTTATGTATCCCTAATGCTTTTAGCCCACATACTTGTAATTCCCTAAACCTGATCTCTAGCTTAGACCCAAAGTTCTGTTAAGCCAAAAGACTAAATATAGGAGTTGGGGGTCAAAACGCCCCAGACACCAAGATCCTCTCCAGAACACATTCTGTAAACTAAGATAGGCTCATGTAGGGGGAAGGTTCCTCATGACAGGGGCTTCTCTTGGGTCCCCCATTGCGGAATCTATGATAGATATGCTAATATGCTAATGTGCAGAGTTCTGTAATTGTGTACACAAACCATTGTGTAAGGGCATTTGCCAGTGCATTCTCCAGGGGTGCACTCTAAGGATCCTGAATAAATACCAAGGTAAACCCCTTGTTCCCCTCTAACTGTGTTTGGCTTTTATTCTAAGAACACAGATTAAGGCATCAAATGCACTTACTACAGGGTGTTGGCATGTGTCATGACAGAAAGTACAGTAAGAGAGGTCTAATACCACTCAATACTCCTGGGTATGTTCCAACACAGCTGGAGGCATAAAGCTCATCTAAAGGTGTTGCGGCCCACGCTAATCCTTGCTCTCGTCCCCGGCTAGCTCCGCGCGTGGGACGCGATAGGATAAGGAGGTGCTCAAGATGAGGCGCCAAGGCAAAGAGGCGAGGGAGGGGCCAATCAGACCAATCAGTCCAGAAAGTCCCTTATTTCCAGGGGTTTGATCCAACTGAGCCCCAAATGAAAGCTTACAGCCACTTAAATAGGGGGGCGGATACATAAGGCGGGGAAAGGGTACAACCAATGAGGAGTAACATAAGGCGGGGTTTAGGGAGGGAGCATACATACATGTAACCAATGACAGTAACTTATAATAACTGACATCAGGGAGAACTAATGACATAACAGGGAATAGAGAACCTTCTGGAGGTAGGGGAAGGGTTCTGGGGAGATGGACATGGGCTACAGGAGGCGTTTGGGTGATAGGCAGGGAAGGCACTGGAACAAAGGGAGGGGCTCCGGGTGATGGATAGGGAGGTAAGGGAGGGGAAAAGCCTTGAAAGGGAATCGGGGGAAGGACTAAGGACTTGGGATTCACCACCCGAGGGGGAGAGAGGGGGAGGGGGTTAAACCATCTTTATAACATTGGGGAAAACAACAAAACCGCACCACAACATCAAGGTGTCCCTTCACAAGAGGAGGAGGGACACAGTGTGTCATCTGATCCTGAGCAGGCAGAGGTGTTTTCCCCCTTCAGCCCTTTCTGCCCTGAAAATCCCCCTTTTACACTATAAATTTTGGCCCATCCCAAGGGAATGGAACAATCACATGTTATAGGGGGGGTTTGGTGACTTAGGTCATACATGCATTACAAGTTCCATGTTCCCCTTTGTTTGCATCCTGAAGGGTGTGTAAGTTAATATGTTAATGGAGCTTAATGAGGATCTCTGTTACTTTTGGTGAGAATTTATAGATGTCAAAAGAGGTAGAATAAACCCCTTGGTCCTCCTTCATGAGGAGCAGTAGAGGCCCTCTGACCTTCATCAGAGGATCTTGGGGCACATTCTCATCTCATTAATGAACCAGATTATAACGAGGCTTGTTTTTCACAGTGAAGGGAGTGTGGCATTGGCTGGTACAGAGGCGAGGTGCTCTTCTGTGCCTCACTGAAACATCATCGGGCCATGAGATGTCTGCTTCAGACATCATTCAGTGGTGAGGCCTTGATCAAGCCAGGGGCAAGAAAAGCCAGAGGCCCAGCTCATATTTTTCTCAACCAGCCTCACCAATTCTTCACTGTCTTAAAGCAACACTGCAAAATTATGACACTAAAATATTTACCACAGAGAGCTGCAGCAGAGATGACTGTCCACTGCCTGCCCTCCTCTCCCTTTCCATTATGAAAAGGAGTCAGTAGGTGTGGTTCTGACATTCATTTAAATGCAGAAGAGACCTGCATCCATGCAATGGATTACTCTGTTGCAAGAGATGATGTTTGCCTCATGTAGGTATGCTGAAAAATTAATGCTACAAAGAGAAAATCTTTCTGTTCCCCAGCATCCTCCTAACTTGTAAGAATATGTGCATGCCCTCATGTCTTATTATGGAGTTGAAACTTTTCTTGGTTGCATGCCCTCCGTAGAAATTCACAATACAATTAACTCCTTATTTTGAATTGATAGCATAACTAAAACAGGAAAAAGCAGACAAAAGAGATAAAGTATAGTTTAGCATTTTTTACCAATGTAGTGATATTTTTATGTTATGGAGCATTACAGTGTTAAATTATTTTCCCTTTGCTGAAAGGTAGGGAGAGACAATAATTTTCTTGTGCCTGAATTATGTGTTGCTGCCTAGTTAAATATGCAGTAGTGAAGTTCTGCTACTGTGAAGTCACTACTGTGACTTCATCTTGACAATGAAAAGAAAAGAACTGCAGGGCTTGCAAATATCAATGAACATTTTAAAGCATCAGTTTCAACATGTGTCTTACAAGGTGTCATGCTGTGTGTCACAGGATGGTACACATTCCCACATGTTTCATTTTCATCCCTTGAAGAGTCTTTGATTGCCAGTGGCTGAAAATGCTTTTGAGTGCTAATAAAGAAATGTTTATAAAATCATAGAATAATTTAGTTTGGGAAAGACTTTTAAGATCACTGAGTCATACAGTAAACTTAACACTGCCAAGTGCATCACTAAATATATACATTTATAATAAATCTATATAGAAATAAAACATGTTTTTATTTACTTGGTATTTATTATGCGTGTGCTGCAAAAGTGGCCCAAAAAAATGCAACTTTCAGTTCTCTCTTTAATTTCGTCTGCTTCACTTCCCATACAAGAATTCAAGCTTTTGGCTTAACAAGAGCTAAGAATTCCTTCTGCTGCTTCACATAGCTTTCAACTTACATCTTCTAACTTTTTTTTTCCCTTATGCTACCTTTGCATGATGTTTCCATGCTTGGACACTAATTTAGTCTCTTTAAATTTAGCCTCACATGTGCCACGGTAACGTACATTAACACCAGTCAAAGTGCTACAATCAGATATATCTCAGCACAGATACAGAAGATTCTTACACTACCTGATTTTTAAACATAGACATACACACATGGCTTAAACATAGTTCAACTAGAGCAAAATATACCAAACCTGGTCAAGACTTATCCCTGACTCAGATTATGTGAGGATGAAGAAAGGAATTCTGAGTTTCTGTGAGGGGAAGCTGAAGTTATGGGATGTAAAGAAGATGACTGGAATAGGTAGCTGAACAATCCCCATGTTTAAACAGAATGTTGTTTGCCCATATGGCTCCTGATTTAAGGTAGGCAGAAAAGGGAAGATGCAGAAAACAAATTAGGACATCTTCAAAAATAAGAGCTATGTGACCTAACACATAAATCAAAGGCACAATGCTGGTAGTGACTAATACTTGAGTGAATGAATTTGCAAAAGCAATAGGTTAGTTCAACAATAACTGATACTATAGAAAAACACCTATTACGGTATCTGAAGAATTGGAAGTGTATGAGGGCCATGAGTATGAAGCTATTGAATGGCTTCATCCCATTCTATGGCCCTGGCTTTATGCCAGCCCTTTGGTTTATCATAATTTGAGTGTTGCACATACTATGTGGCAAAGAAGAACTGCTCTCACTTGCTTTTCAAGAGTGTTTGGCTGGCTACTGGGCTACAGAGGATCTTTTCCTTTTAAAGACCATGTTTAAATAGTTATTCAGAGTGACATAAAACCATCCATACAATGTTTTGTACTGCAGCTATTGATCTCCAACAGATGAAAGGCATGTTTTAAGATATTTGAATACTGCTTATGAATCTTTGAGCTTGACTATGAATTTCTTAATTTTAAGTTATTTTTGTTATTCTAAATCCCCACTGAACAGAAAATTGCATCTGCTTCTTTATAAGCCCATTTGCTAATACACCTGTCAGCCTTCTTTCTTCTCATGTATTATTATGGTTTTTTCCTCATTAAAACTGAAGTAAACAGTAATAATGACGTTGATATACTTATTTTGATGCATTAAAAGCTGGTAATTTGGATAGCAGATATGACTTTGTAGCATATGCATGCTTTCTGAGCTGCAACCACTCTACAGCTACCCCCATTCCCATTATTTACTAAAGCATATATTAAATTTAACATCCCAAAGAACTCATATTTTAATAAATGAAAAGCTTCATCATGCAACAAAATAATGTTGCATATAATAATGCTTTATTATATTAGACCTTTTGTGCAGAGGAGAAACGTAATATCTAAGTGTTTCAGATGTTGATTCAACCATGCAGGACAGCTATACCTAGTGAAAAACATTCCTCCTTAAATCCTTGCCTCAATAAAATTATTTTATTTTTTAACGAGATAAGAAACAAACCCCACTTAGATAAGCAATGTGTTGATAATGCTAGAAGGATATAAATGCAAGTAAGAGAACTATTTCCTTTTATCTCATACAGGTGTAGTGATTTACTTATTTTTATATGCTCACCTCATTTTTGCATGTATAATTCCTGTTACAGACTGTCATTCCCAAATTGTTTAAGCATGTTTGATTACCAATAGAAATGAGTTAAATATGTTTAAGTGTTTTTCTTAAGTAAAGCCAGATAAAAATATTCCTTTGATAGAAAATCAAAACATTAACATGTCAGTGCTGTGAGTGTTTGTTCCTCTCCTGATTGTTGATTGCAGGAACCCCTTCCTC
>WEIT01027108.1:99584-114590 GCA_013389985.1 Dryoscopus gambensis
GCTCATCTTAATGAGGCAAGATCAAGGCCATAATTGTTATCAGGATGAGCACACCACTCATGAGTTTACCTGCCTTGCCCACCACACACAAAATAATAGCAGTTTAAGTTATTAAACCCATTGATATTTGGCAACTACTATGTCAAGCAGGAAGAGGCAAATGGAAGATTTCTTCCATTCCATAAGAGCTGCCAGAAATCCATGTGCTCTGCTGGATTTCCAGAGCAGGGAGCTGCCCACCCAGGACAATAAGTCACAAATGACAGCAGTCAGCTGTGACACAAATGGATTGTGTATAAGCATATGTTTGCTTACCAGACTTTGTTTGTACCTGTCCTCTACTCCCAAAATTCTGAATACAGAAAACTTTACTACTTCAATTCACTTAACCAAATTGCCTGTTATTTTCAGACAAAAATGACTGTAGATGTATAGATATTTACAACAACAACAAAAACAAAAGATCGGGCACAAGTTTTTTGAATTAATTATTTTTAAAAAATGTTTAAGCCCACAAAACAATGCAATTTTGCTGAGAAAACCTTTGAATGGGAAAATAATTGAAAATATATAATTTCCTTTCATGGATGATTTTATTACAAATGGAAACAAAATTTTACACAACCGTGGAGACCATATCTTGCTTTAAAAAATTCTGACTTTGAAAAGAGATATAAAGAAAAAATATCCTAGAACTGATCACACAGACTCATTTCTTTGCTAACAGTAATTTGTAGGTGACATCTGTATATTATTTGCTATAAAATGCCAGATATGATTATTTCAATTTGAGCTTTATATACTTAAAATTGTATTTCTCAATTTATCAGCATTAGAACTCTGTGACTCTGATTCACCCCTCTGGTACATAAAGCATTTTCTTATTGATGATAATATGATTTTTATTTCACCCTTGGATCATATTATTAATGTTAATGTTGGTGTTCATTTTGTCCATATTATTACCATTTAATATTGTTAAAACTTATGCTATAACGATACTATAATATTCAATAATGTGTGGTGATATGCAGTAATATAAGAAACAAACTGCAGTAGTAATAATGATAATTGATAAATAACTAATGGCACTTTTATAATAATTAAAGCCTACAATCAGAAGTGAAGTCTTGTCAGGTTCTAGAAGCTCTTAGAAAGCTACAGTCTTTCTACCACAAAACATATATATAAATCCTTCTAAGACAGAGAAAAACATGCCAATCTAAAGAATTCCTAATCAGTGCAAAATGCAAATTTTTTCAGCTATGGGCTTGTTAGGGATCACCTCTGATGTGATTAATTCTGTTGCTTTTCTCATCTTTACATAATTTGGTTTTCCTAAATGACATTTATCCTGGTCTGAAGATGAGGCAGCACACCACAAGTGAATTGCTCCTCGGAGCCTTACTGGAGCATTTGATTGTCCTGCGCAGCTACTGCTGATGGTTTCATACAGTCTCTCTCTCACAGGTAGCCTGCTGGGCTTACTGAACAATTCTGGTTGCTTTCCTAGTATCTCTTCCTGCCAAAGATAAATGCAAACAACTATTTTATATAGGTGTCACCTTAGGACTAAATATAAAAATCTTTAATTGGAATTATAGGGAATTTTTAAAAGCCTCACAAAGTATTTCATGTCACCAGGAAGTTAAGAAACAAAAAAAGCTCGCAGCTTTCCTAATTGGAATACTAGAATTATTTAAAGTGAATACAGCTCCTGGGTTTGTCCTGCCTTAGAATACATTCCTTTGAAAACCTTGGTCACAGGTGTTAATAATTTAAATACTATGTTCCTTTTCCTATCCCTTTTAATTCTGTGGAGTAGACTATATCAAATAACAAAACCAGTGAAAAAGGCCTGATGCATTGTGGACACAGGGGCCTGCTTGCCCTTTAACCTTGCAACTTAACATTTCCTATGTGCACAGTCCATGAGGAGGATGGCTTTTCCCAGGTATAGCTGATTACAATGGCTGAATGAGGAGAGGCAGGAGAAAGGGGTGTGTATCTGTCTCAGGTCATTAGCTGCTCTGTACTTTACCTCAATCAGAGCTCAACTTTAAAAGAATTGACTTTACAGTGAGCTCCTGTGCGAGCACTGGGAATGAACAATATGCACAGGTATCATTATGCTCAGGATGTCCTACTGGAAGAACACTGCACATCACGGGGGTGGAAAAGCCAACGTGTACATGTCATTATTAGGGACATATGTTGGGCTGATGACTTGCAGAGGACCTCCAAGAGAACAATGTTAAAGCTGAATTGTCTCACTTCTCTAATAAATCAGCCCAATAGGGAATCCTAAGCCGCAGCTTCAAATCTTAACTGTCCAAAAATCCGGGTAAATTTTATCCCTGGATCACAAGACTTGGGGCTGCAGGTTTCCCCAGCCCACAGCACTGATGTGAATAAGGAACACTGGCTTTCATTTGTATGACAGCCTGGGGAGTCAGCTCTAACTCAGGCAAGAACTTCTAAATTTCGTTTTTTACAACCCAGCTTCTGTCCTGGAGAAGAAAATGTGCTCCTATGATCCTCATGATCTCTGTCCCCTCCGCCACCCCTCTCTCTCTCTCACTCTTGCTCTCACTCTCTCTTTCTCTCTTTTATGTGCCTGTACCAGCTGATTAGGGCAGCCATAAGGTACAACTTAGAAATGTGGGCTCAGATGAAGCAAAGTAAACATTTTCATACCTATGGGAATACTATATGCCTTCTCCAGGAGCTCTCTAGGCACTAGTAACCATATGTTATGCTGTTCTGTTTTCAGAACAATCCTGGTCACGCTTATCTTCCAAATGTCTCCTTGAGATGACTAGGGAATACCATTTACTGATCATTCCCAGATGCCTTGCACAGGTTTCTGCTCTGAAAATTAAGATAGTTAATAGCACAGAATAGAGGCTGTTCTGTGTCAGCTGGCATCATTGTCAGGGTATGGTCATCTTTGGTGTCTTCTTTTATTCATATTTTAGTGAAGGAGGCTTGCTAGTTGAGCTATTCTGGAGGCAGCTATGTCAATAGAACCAAAGCTCTTGGCTGGCAATATTTAGCTTTGGAGTCATAGGTCATGATCTACGGAGCTGTAGCTGAATGAGGAACATCTTTTACTCCAGCTTTCGAAGTTTTTACAGAAGTACAGATGAAAATGAATAAATATCTGTAGGGTCCTCTGTGGCTTTTCGTTTCCTTGTGACTCATTCGATCTTGCACATACAAAGCAATGTCTGGCAGCCTAACATAGGATTATGGGATGTAGTTGTATTTTCTCCTCCCGGATATTTGTGATGAATCTAGATCATTAGATAAAGGAGGAGTGGCATTATGCTGTTTTATGGTAGAAACAAGAGAGACTATATTTGTAAAAGTGGGGGAGAATGAGAATGCTTTCACCATCGGGAATGTGAATGTCTCTTAGCCTTGCACATACATAATCCAAGAGCAGAGGAGAGAAGGTTCCTCAGAGCCCTTACACAGCTGGTTGTTCTTCCACACTGAAACCCTCTGGAGATTTCAGTTCAGAGCCAATTCCACAACATCTGGATTAGTTTGAAATTCACTTGGAATTATTTTATCAGCTTTAACAGATTGCCTGGGGAAGATTAGGAGTATTCGTCACTGGAGGTCTTCACCACAGTTTATACAAAACACGTGTTCAGGACTAATCAAGGTGTAACAGAGTCTGTCTTGGTCCACCCACTGGACAGCTGATCATTTGTAGTCTGTTTCAGCCCTATTTTTCTAAGTTTCTATGAATATAAGAACATGAAAAGAAGAAGTCCCTGACTAAAGTCTGAAGAGAAACTCCTTTCATATTCCTTCTAGAATCCAAACAGAGTCTAATGGATTTTTATATACAATCACACAGTATATTAATAGCAGATCATTTTTAGAACATGTTGACATTTTGTGGTATCAAGTCAGAGAGATCTGAATTGCTGGAAGACAAATGCTTAAGTATTTTTTTCCTCTTCATCCCACTTGTTCAGTAAAGAGCATGCATGTAGAAAAGTAAGACAAACACATAAATTTTAAAAGCACAGTAAAAATAGCTATTTTACAAAGGTTCAAAATACTAGTAATAATTTAGGCACTCCCTTTCTTGCTTGTTTTATATATGGACATACTTTACCTCTCTTAGATTACCCTCTCCTAGCAAGTGACTTTAAACATTAATTGTTGCAGTGGCTAAGTCCACAATACACCCTCCGTGTTACGACAAGGTGGTCTCTCCCCACACCACTGTGCTAGAAAGTTCTCCCTTCATCAGGACCCCAATGGCCCCTGGTCCTCTCCCCCCTCCCTTCCCTTCTCCCATTGGCCCCCGTTATGTCACTCAACCTTGCCTCTACCCCCTAGCCCTCAGACCATTGGCTTCTGATGCTCTGCCTGCCCCTGGGATCCTCCAGGATAAAAACCATGCGTGGGCTTTTGTTCTTGGTTCTTTGCCTCTGTTCCCTTCGAATGTGTTGGTTCCATTAAACGCCTCGGAATTGCACGCAGAGAACCCCTCTCGCCTTTCCGTCTCCAGTTCGCGCTCAGACCATGTGTGTGAGTGGCTGCTCATGACCACCTGTGAGGGTGAGATCGTGTGCACGCGTGGGTGCTGGCAGAGCGCCGCCAAAGCGTTCCCACGAGGGACCCTGTGGAAAAAACGCGGCATCAATCCACTGACGTCACCACTGCTAAAATTAATTACCTAAACACCAGGTCATGTGCTTAGCACTTATCTTACAAGACACTTCGAATTGAAAACATCTAAAGGTGTTGTCATCTAAAGGATGTGGGGTAGAGATTGTGCTGACGTTCACAGAAATTTATTGTAATAGTAAGGAGTTAGAAAAGTTACTGAATGAAAAGATTCTGAACACAGTTGCGGAGACTCCCTGTCGTGGAAGTTACAACCACTTTTGGCAAAGCTCTGCATCTTGGAATAGACTTAAATCTTGGAAGGCCACGTAAACATGCCACAGTCAACAGTCACATTATGGTTAAATAACTGGACAACATGCATATGTCTGTGTCTTCTTATCTGTCTTGTGTGCAAATATTCTGTATTAAGAATTATCAGCATTAGAATTTGGAAGTGTGATAAAAATGTTTGAGGATGAAACCATAAATAAAAAATCATCCATGTCTCATTTTGTGTGAAGCAGTAGTTTCTGTTACAAGTTTTGCCCTTGGAGGAAGAAAATTGCATTTTAAAGGAGGAGTTTAAAAATAACATTTACTCATTGTACTAGAATAATGAAAAAGAAAACAATGGAAACTTTTATTTGGTGCAACTAGAAGGATGAAGCAATCACACTAAGTTCAGCAATTTCAGCATGTGTTCATTAAAGTCTCTGGAAAGACACCTTGGGAGTCTGCCTCCTTGAAAGACATACATCACTGACAGTTTTGGGAAAAACAGTTATGGAGAACTTAGAGGCTCTGACTTACCTCTGAACTGTATGCACATGGTTCTTGCTGCCCTTTCTATCCACCATAATGACAAACCTATCCCACTGGGGAATCAAAACCATGGTAGGCATCGGATGAAAGCCACTTACGTGGTATATACTTACTTTGCTGACTCAAGTTTATTTTAAAATATTAATAAAATAACTCCATATTGCCAGGCTACCTGCCAGATTAAGTATTATCTGTCTACATGTCTAACTCTATGCCAGATCAGGCTTTTTCTCTACTTTTGTAATTGGCATAGAACCAATGTAAAAGAGCATAGCTAGCACAAATGTTATACACAGAGAGCATCTGCCCATCCATGATCCAAAACAAAAGTGTCTTGCTGTGTGTGGTAGACCTAGTTCTAGCTCACATAGGACCATGGCATCACAGATGCCCTCTGGTGATCTCCACAAGTTACAATCATTATCACTGAAAGACTTCAGGAATGACCAGGGAGCCAGGAAAGCCCCAAAGAGCCTGTGGAAAAGACTCAAACTATATGTAGCATCCTTCTTTTTACTCCAGTTTTGAGACTCTTTGTGTCATGGTAACTTATAATACAATTTCCATCCACTCTGGTGTATGTTCCAGGCCCATAATGTACTTTTTGCAGTCTGAAGTTGTATGATTATCTGTGACTGAGTGAGCTGGTATAGAGAGAGCTTGGTATGCTTGCACGAGTTGCGAGTCATCCACTTGGATTTCAGTGAAGTACTCAATCAAGCATAACAGAGTTGCATGACTCACTAAAGTGAGTGTAAGAGAACAAGGTGAAAGCCCCAGCTGCCCATGAGTCCTGTTTTTTTTAATATGGTTTGAAGCCCATTTGCACAAAGGTAGAATCTATCAAAAATAAAGTGTTTCGGGGAAAATTCTTAATGCTGACCTGTACAATTTGACATGCTAAAAGTCACAAACCACAAAAACATTTAACTCACAGATAAGGTACTTGTTGTTAAGAAGATGGGTGTTAATATACGGGATCTACGTAATATACATTCATATATATATAATATATGTATGTATTACAAAGAAATTAGCTAGTAGTGCTAAGATTCAAGGCCAGCATGCTGAATAGCCCTATATTTAGATTTATTTTATGTTATATTGATTACCGCACTGATGATGCAAAAATCATATGTAGGATTTAATATTTTAATATTTTTTACATATTTGTTGACACTAATAATAAAAGAATGTTTGTCTCCAGAAACAAGCCAGATTTCTGTCTTGTTTTCTATTCCTTGCTTCATTACAATGATGTTTCCAGTTAGATTAAGTGAAAACATAGTTTATGCATTTCAGGCCAGAATTGTTTTAAATTATGACTACAAAAGCTGTCATTGGTTGATGTACTAGGAGACTAGGAGACAGATAACTTGAATTATGGGTAGCAAAAGTCTAAATAGTCTTAAAAAGATTTTAAAAACTTGTTTCCTTATGAGGTAAGAAGAGGTAAATTCCCTGCTATTTTACATATCTGTTAAAACAAAAGTGACTGTGTATCTTTAAAGACAAACATTCAGTTGGAAATGAAAACTCCTAAGTTTAGAAGAGAGTTTAACCAATGTGCATCAGCACTGGAATAAATATTGCCCTCTGGGGCTATTACAGAAACACAGCGTTGCTGGAGGGAGAATTATTCAAGTTTACAAGTTCTCCTTTATGCACCAGTCCTGTGAAAGAGAAGTGTGTAAATGGGATCCTTTTAAAATGAAAAGTCCTGAGGAAATACTCAAGTCAGTGGAAGGTGGCATAGGAATAACTGTTTAGGAATAGACAAGGCAACTCCATTTTAACAAAGCATCAAATATCATATTAGAAAACCATAGCACCGGGGAATTCAGGTTCCCAATGCTGCTAACAATATATTCAGCACTGTGTAACTGGTTTCCCTTTGCTGTGTGTCGTGGCTGAGAATACAACATCAGCATTAAGCAAATAATGGGAGTGTTGTTATGGGCTTCTGTGAGAGCAGGCCTTCGTTCAATGTGTTAAGACATCATCCAAGTAATTTTCTTCTTGCCATCTTCAATTTGGTGTAATACATTATCATAATAAAGGGAGCTGGGAGCAGCAAGACTTGCTTAAGTGTCAAAATGCTCTCAGAAACTCAAACAAATTAGAGTTTCAATGACGGTTCTTTGGTTTTCAAAGCAGACATTATTCTTACAGGACAAAAGTGGACAAGAAACAAGTTGGAATACTTAAATTTAAAAATAAAAATTCACAATAAGGTCCTTGAATTCCTGGTGAGCACTGCAGGACTGGGAGGGATTGATATATCCATTTGTATCCATTTTTACTTCTGAGTCTTTGGTCAAGGCTCTCAGAAGCGCACAGGGGCTGGGTGTCAAGCTCCTGTTTATTTCAATATAGCATTAACTGAATGCAAGAGTTGAGGCATTCACAAGTTCATATATATTAAAAAATAATATTTTGCTCTACAATTATTCAGATTTCTCTTGGAAGTGAAAATAATTATTCTTAATAAAATTTTTGAAAATTACTTTATTATTTTATCTCCATTTTGCTTATGAAAAAATAAAGCTATATAGCAACAGCAACTTGCTGAATGTGTCATTCTTTTTTTTTTCTTTTTTTACCATTGCCTCTCCTGAGGTATTGTAATATCTCCTATCTTCAAGCACCACTGGAAGGATAAATTAATTAATATTTGCAAAGAGCTTTGGAATCTTAAGCTGAAAGGTGCTAGATAAGTGTAAAGAATTATACTGTAAATTATGCATAAGCATTGTGAATGCTGCTTTTTCAGATGTGTCTGCTACAAAGAACACTCAGTAGTTCAGACATCTAAAACATGGATGAAGTAGGACTGTTTAAGAATTGATTAGTATACCTTTGGGGGTAAAAGAATGGCAGTCTGCAGCAATGCAGGAGACAACAGCTCCTATATGATGAGGAAAATGACATTTTGATACCATAAGAAGTTCCTTACACCTTTGAAGTTGTGTCTTAATTCAAAGTCAGTCAGTATTCTTTATTTTTCATATAATTATGAAAGCAGTTTCATGTCAATGAGTGCTTTTTTAGAAGTGAAAACAACCTAGATGGAGCAGATAAAAAATCCAAGAAAAAAACTCTCACTTCTCTGTTGCTATCAGCCACAATTTGGGCTGATCTTCCCAGCCCTCCTGAAAGAGGCTTAGGAAGCTTCCTAAGCAACTGTTCACAGTTGTATTGCTTTAAAACTAGGGCTGAATGTGAATCATAAAATATTCTATTCTTCAAAGGCACGGAGAAACAAGACTGCTAATGAGACAAATTACAAAAGAAGGAGCAAAATGTGCATCTGGGGAATTCATAATGGAGATTTGTACTACGGAAGTGGTCAAAGAGCTCTGGGTTGGAGGGACAGGTTTTGTCTAAGTCCAGGTCTATGCAATTAGCAAACCGTTTCTAGAGAACCACTGACTACACTGACTACTGATAAGACCAGACAGCCTAATCAAGCTGACGAGGTTGACTTCAATGCCTCTGTTGGCGCTGGCTGGTACTAAAATAGGATTGAATGGTCCTGGTGTGGGATTTTCATGCCATAGCAGGAAGCAAGGAACTGCAGATCTATTGATTATTCTGGTAGCGATACACATTTCAGTAAATAATCATCCAAAACTGAAAATGTAACACAAATTAAGAACAAGGAAGATGAAGAGGTTTGCCAGTATTCTCTTTTCCAGGGCACTGGATGGGTGAAAATGCCCAGTTGATACTTGAAATACATATTTCTTAATGAAAAATCTAGATAATATATGGTAAAATTTAAATTGTAAAGCATATGCCATCAAAACAAGAAAAATTTTTTCTCAAATTTAAAAGAATGCACAGCAGAGCTGTCTTGTTCCCTTGACAACCTCAGTCTTTCCTCTACTGGCCATGAACTTTCTTCACCTCCCCAATTACCACATTGGCTCCTGTGCCTTCAGGACTTCCATCTGCTGCCAGCTGAGCGGCACAAATTTGGTGTTTCTAGCACAGTCCTAATGGCTGTATTCAAGCTAATAACAAAAGGTGACCAACCACGCAAGTAGCAGAGTGTATGCAGTCTTGGAGGATTGCAGTGGTCTGAGCTGTAGCTAAAGCCTAGGTTTGAGTAGGAAAATTAAATTTGTGAAGTTAAACTTTAAAGTGGTGAAGAAATACGAAAGGCAGAAATCCAAAGCAAAAGACAGACAAAACATTATAGCAAGAGTGTCAGGATGAAACAAAACCTTTGCAGTGCAGTAATAGTTAGGTGGGAAAGGAGGAAACAACACAAAATAATCCCACTGAGAATGTTGAAAAGAAAAAGCCCTAAAAAGAATGGTGAGGAAGCTGGAAGAAGCGCAGTAAAAAGTCTTATTCTTCATGTAATGATGTGTCCCTCTATGATTTGAAAAAGAGCATGTGTCTTGTCGGCTCTTGTATTTCAAAAGCAAAGAGAAAAAGTCTCAGAAATGTGACCTTGCCTGTGAGGCTGCAGCAGCTCTGTGGCCTGCATGGCAGAGATCATGGAGCTGAGAGTGAATTTCTTGTTATGCCCTGCTGTGCCCAGTAGCTTTCCACCAGCCTTACATCAACATTGGCAGTGTGTAACAACCCTTCAAATTTCTCATCTCCTACCTGTGGTGAGGTAACTTCTTCAGAGGATTTTAAAGCCAGCCTAGAAAATGAGAAGCAGCCTAAGTCCTGGGTCAGCCTTTCATAAAAACCTTTTGTCATCTCCCTGGCAGAGGTGAGTACAGGTTATAAAATCATCTTGTAAGGGGATTTTGAACACAGCAGCACTTCCAACTCAGGAGACTCAAATTAGTGCCTAAAGAAGAAGTTAGATTCTTTCTTTCAGAGATGCCAAGCAAAGACAAGGTGGTGAAGCATTATATTCCTGACAACAAGGCCAGTGACATTTAGTTTGTTAAAGGAATGATGTTGACTTCTTTGAGTCAAATTCAAAGTATCGAATTTTAGCAAATAATTAAACATTTTCAATGTGACTATTTTAAAAGTAAAAAGAAAAAATGTGCAATATTGTTTTACCATGGCCTTTCCAAAAGAGAAAATAATTTGTCCTCGTATTAAATGGGAATATTATGTTAAAAATTTGCATAATGAGAGTGACCTAAAGGACTTTAAAAGGGAAACAATGACTGTGCAGGAAGTTCTTTCAAAAGTCCTTGGAAAGGAATTGGGACAGAAAGAACTAATCCCTCTAATTTTTATTTCCCTTCAGGAATGGGATCTTTTGGATTAAATCTAATTGGGCTAGACTAGATCAAATACTAGGTAGAAATACTATTTCACTGTATCATCTACAAATAAAAATTGGTTGCAAAAATTGCAATTATCACTAGCATGCTTTACTATGATGCAGATTATTATTTTTTTTTAAATTATACATAGAAGATTACCGACATTAGTGAACTTGTTAAGAAATTACCAGCAGAGGCAGACAGAGTGAGAAAGATAGTTTTTTCTGTTGCGGCAGATACTTCACTGGCCTTAAACTGCAAGTTGTTATTGAAGATATGTATGTGAACTGGAAAATCATATCACCTTGCCACTAATTGACGCAGGAATTTGGTATTAATTTTTCATGCAATGCAAAATTCCTTTTTGTGCTCATAAGCTATTAGGCCCTATGCCACACATTGGTCTGCCAGGTGTTAACATGCTACAGACAAATTAAATGCCCCCTAAAATATCTGAGGGATTTTGAGAGACAAAAAGTGAAAGAAGAATGCAGGATGAAAATAAAAACCTTTGCAAATAACTTATAAAGACTTGATCAGACTTAAAATACAGTTCTTGTAACTTTCAGTAAGAACCACCATGTTTATCTTAATTCACAGACTGAAAAAGATACAGCAGATTAGTGTTGATGAAAGATCTAATTTGACCCAACTTGTCCAACAAAGTTCTCAACTCACCAGTTTTGTTTAAAAAGATCCATTTTTAAATGTTTGAAGTGAAAAGTGTAGCAAAAAAGATTGTCCAAATCGATTGCATTGGCACAGTAAATTTGTATAGTTTCTTTGCCTATCTTGTGGGTTTACCTATTTAGTATTACTGATGATTCACTTGTGAGAGGGAGGGAAGTTAATTAAATGGAGGTCTGCTATGTGTTAGAAATGATGTGCAGTTCAGAAGTCTATGTCCAGTCCTAAAGAGTGACCCCCAGACCCCCAGTTCTTACATAATTTCTAAATAGCAATGTCAAGAAAATTATTGTTTTAATTCCTCTCTGCCCGTAAGTCAAACAAAACTATGCACATAAATCCACAGGCAGTGATATAAAAGTGCCATACCTCTATTATTTCCTCTTAGCCATTTGACCATTTGAAACTCATGCATATTTGCATGAAGCCTTTTAAAGACACCAAGATGAGCACTACAGCATATCCTTAAAACAGGAAAACAGATAAACATATCCTTCATGCATACAACTGGTAACAGAAACACAACCCATCAGCAGTGTTAAATAGTTCGCTCATTTTGAACAGATTTTCATCCTGCTTTAGTACCTTGCCTAATCTGAAATTATTGTAGTCATTAGCATATAATAATTTAGTTGTAGCATGCTGTGTTTGCCTGCCACTAAAAATCCAGAGAACTACTCCAGGAGCAAATAATTATTAGGGCACTGACTCCCTGTTCACTTAGTAATGTCTGCTGTCAGGTTTGAATCACTTTGTCTCCAGGCAAATATTAGCAGTTAAAGGTAATATTCACAGCACTGTCTGAGTTACAAGAAATAACTGCTTAACAGTGGGGACTCTCTTCAGCTCAGACCTCTGCTAATTATTCTGTGCATGTGCCTGCCCAGTCTCACCAGGATCCCCCTTCTTTCCCCACTATTAGTTCAGCAGGGTTACTTTCAGTGCCATTATGAAGGCTAAAGGACACTAAATACCTCATTTATATCATTGGCCATACTGGTAAATTATCAGCTGCTTCAGCGCTCTTCAGGCTCTGATGCTGGGCAAAATGCTGGGCAAACTGCTTCAGCTTAAGCCAAGGTTATGGCTATCATGCCATTTTTTCTGTATGAAATTCTGTACTCCACATCATTCTAGGGCCTTCTGGGTTTCCTTCTGGGAATACCCATACAAAAGGAGTTTCACAGTCTGTGAACCTGACTGTCATCCTTGTGAGCACTACTTCACAAAAGCTTCTCTGTGGGGTCCAAATGAGTACTGCTATAAATGAATAACAAGTTGCACTTCCAGACCCTACAAATTACAGCAGTAGTACTTTAGAAGTGCTTTAGAAAAATACTTATTACCTGATGCTTTTTGCTCTTGCACAGAAATTGCAGGTGAAGGTTGATGCAGCAGATGGTATTAAACAATGGTTACCAGATAATAGACAAATCGGCAATGGCATTTATTTACTAGAAGTCACAGAGGTGAGAATACATTAAAATCTGGGCATGAGTTCAAACCAATTTTTACATGGAATTTGGCAGTGTTTTACATGATAAGAGGCTGCCACTACAAGTGAGCCCAAGAAGAGAGTTCTTCCCACAGGCACGGCTTGGGCAGTGGCATGGCTCAGCCCCTTTACCACACCTTCTTGCCCTGCCCTCACATGTGAAGTTCAGACCTGGGAGCAGATGGTATCACAGGCGCCTTCACTATATCTCCAAGGAGAACAGGCACCACAGAAACTTTGTGAAATTAGATAAGGGCACCACCAGGTAGACAAGGACAGAATGGATATACAACCTGGCCAAGATTAGATCTGTTAAGTTAGCTGAGTATTATCAATCAGTGGAAGTGATTTTCCTGAGAATTCAAGAAAGCATGAGAGAACAGCCTACTTAAAATTCTCTTTTCTTTTTCTAGTACTGAGGAGCAGCAGAAATGCTATTTTTGTAGTGTGAGGTTCAAATCTTTCTACAGCTGGCAAGAACTTAGAGAAGAAAAATATGTCAATATTCTCAATCGCTACTTACTCAAACCTGAATAGCTATCGCCCATCATTCTTTCTACCTTTAATCTCTCAATCTAATTAAAAATTCTATAAAATGATAGATGGTTTTAGATGAAGAATAATTTACCAGAGAGCTAGTCCCACTGCTTTCAAAGAAGACTTGGTACTTTTCTTTCCAGTGCAGTTTTGATCTCAAATATGCACTTCATTAATCATATTATTTATTGGGCAAAATCCCACCTGATTTTGAATAGGATTTCAAGAGGATCACTGGAACAAAAGAGGACTAGATCATGTCGAAGTTCTCTGCAAAGAATGAAAAGTGCTTTTCCCATATTTCATGTTTCAAATTAAGATAAAAATAACCCTATGTCACATTATATAGCCCTTAATCATAAGGCCAAACTTTTTCGGAAAATCTCAAAAAACACTTTGACGTTGGTAAGGTCACCATAGGTATATGTCAAGGTACAATTTGTGCTGTAATATTTACAGCTGAATTTTTCCAGTGCATTTAATATAATTAGGTTTAGTGTTGCAATATCTTATTATCAGCAAAATGTCACAGGGGCCTAGATCCCCATGCCCTTATGTACTGCAAACAGGATAGATACACTGACGCTTGTTTTAAAAGTAAGGTACGATCAGCTGTGATGGCAATTGGAAACATTTGAGTTGAGCCTTAGAACCATGCATCGGCATGATTAGTCTGAACATGAAATTCATAAATCTCAATAAATTTCTTTAGTAAAAGACCTTTTGGTATGTCATTACTTTTAGGGATTATTGTTGAGAAAAAAATGTCCATTATTTAATATATACTGCTCTTGTATTATTGGCATCTGGAATTCAGCTCCAAAAATGTAGTGATCAGTCAATGCCAATGTCTGAATTAAATTTAAAGTTGCAGTTTTTGCTGTTCAACATCTTCTGTTCTCAGAGAACATTCAACAAATAGGGTACCCATTGTTGATGTTATCCCATTTCTGTCACTACATAAAATTATGCATATACTACAAAGTGTATTGTCTAAGCAACAGCTGGTTCCACAGCTAAGAAAACATATTTCCCAAAGTTGATGGGGCAGAAATTTTGAAATATAAAATGTTGTGCTTCAGGAGATAAGACAGCCATCAGCTGACATTCTCTTAGGTGATTTTCTGTGTGTGGTTTCTTGTTATTCTCTGGTATTGCCTGTACTGCTGACAGCCAGATTGATTATATGGACCAGAACAAACCATTCTTCTGCTCTGCTTTGAGAATTCCTTTGTTCTTTGGAGAATCTTATGCTTGTCTTAGACGTTGCATATCTGACATTGCACCTACCACTAAACTGCCTTGCTACTTCTCAGATTCTTTATTGGTGATGGTCATGTTGGGAATGTTTCTGAAGGGACATGCTCTAAATAGTACAAAATAGTACAATTTGTTTCATGTAAAGCATTACTGCAGGGGCTAAGTGACTAAACCGAGATTTAGTTTCCACGTTGCTTTTTGACAGCAGTACTTCAGTCTCCTGGGTAAATAATTCAGCCACGTGTGCCTACACATTGTCTCTCATTCCTCATGGAGGAAAGCTACTCTTGCCATTTTCCACATTATTCAATCAGCTCTTGTTCT
>WEIT01027108.1:117312-128759 GCA_013389985.1 Dryoscopus gambensis
TCAATCCATTATTTTATTAATACATCATACAGCATACGAAATGTGTTCAGTTCTTTCCCACTGAGAGAGGAATCGTGAGTAACAGGATTACTTACATAAGGTTTGTCTCTCTTATTACTCATTAGGCAATAAGTTTAGGATGTATAGCAATAAATTTGTATAAAGAGGGTTAGACTCAGAAACTATCTTAAGCCCCAAATCATAGACTCATAGAACCTTAAGGGGTTGGAAATGGACCTTAAAATCACCTAGTCCCAATGCCCTCTGCCATGGACACAGGCAAATGTGGGAATCAGACATAACTTGGTTGTCTTTATCCAGAATATAGGTATTCCAACTCCTTTTTTGACTGTCTTGAAGGTATCAAACGCCTCAAGGTGCTACAGGTTTTGAGATTGAATTTTCTTATAAATTGTACTTTTGGAATCCTAGCTTTTACTGAGCTGAGTAGCACTGTGACTGTCCTATGATTATACACAGCTAAGAGCTGACAACACTCATTTGGGGTACCAAGCACACCCCCAGGACCATGCTCTTTTCAAAACACACAGGCTGTCTCTTTTCTTTCAAAACTTCCTTGGAATAGTATGCATCTTCTCCATTGCATTATAAAATCAGTATTACTAAAACTTTGGAGAATGATTCCTCTGAGAATGCTTTCATGTTCCTTCCAGAAGGCAGCTGTCATGGAACTGAATGGAAAGAACTAGTGTTAAGGAGCATGGTTTAGAATACAAATAGGTAAAGCATGTGGCTAAGAGAGGATATGTGTTTCCATTGCTCTTTAAAGTCTGTTCACACTATTGGGGTAGAACATCTTTTGGAAAAAGACTAAATCACTATTAGGAGAATGCTAAAAAAATATCAAACATCCAAAACCAACCAAACCCTCTTCAGTGAAGGATACCCCTAAAGAGAAAGGTACCCCTAAAGAGAAAGTCAGAGTTATCCATCCCAAATATGCAGAGATATCTTTCTGTACACCTTTGGAATCACCTTTTGAGTTTCCCTGTTCTTTAACTGAAGACGATGGTACAGCTACACTGTCAGGCAGGTATACATAAATCATGCAAGTCCTTGTTCAGAGTTTCTTGTTTTGACTTCCCTTGGAGTTGCTACGGGCCAAGCCTACATGTGGGAGAATGTGCAGGAATAATCCCCTCTTCAGGAGGAGACTGGGCTGTGCCTGCACATATTGTCTTTTCTGTCCTTACAAAAGGATAACTGATGGATGAAAAGTACTTACCCAAAAGGATGTTTGTCACACATATCTGTGAATCCAAACCATGCTCTGATCTGCCATTCTCCCAGAGCACTGTCTCTGCTCCATGCAGAAACGCTCAGCTTAAAGGCCCACCTTCAAGAAAGTCTTTAGATTTTTATGTCCTAACTCCTCTTTAAATTCTCTATTCAACCGTATGTGAAATTAGGAATTTAAATGTGAGTTAAGGGACCGTGTATTTTCAATTTGTACCTGAATGTCAGTGTAGTTCTTAACTTTCAGGTGCACAAGGCTTTTATTGCACTGATCCATTCAAATTTTTCTTCATAACTATCAGGCATCTGTTCTGAATTAATTCTGGAATATTTTGAAAATGCAAATATTTCTTCAAAGACCCTGCAAGGGGCAACTCTTTTATTCTACATATTGATGGACTGCAATTCATTTTCTCTTTGGATTTTCAAAATATTTTCATACCACTGAGTAGAGGTCCTACAAGGATTTTAGTTAAAAGTATAATATTATACAGCTTTTTATACTGTTAAGGATTTTTCTCTAGAAGAGATCAGTTCTTTTGTCATTTACAGTATGTATGAAAAAATTAGTGAAATAGTTGCCCACTTTAATATTTGCCTGGTAAATAAAATTTTTTGATAGAAATGTCATCCTAAATTAAAACATAACAATGGAATTTCAGAATTCATAAAAATTGGTGTTAATATTAAAGAATAACAAAATGCCCTTCCAATAAAGGGTGTCAATGAATTATTTTAAAAGAGTAACACAGTAAAATCATTCAAGCCAAAAGTATTTATTACCTTTAGTGTCTGACTGACATACAGGAAGCTTGACGTGTATTTGAATGTAAGAGTCAAGACGTGAGAAGAAAGGAATTCAAATATCAAAGCTATTCCATAGGCAAAAGAGTAGATGTATTTTTTTTCTCAAAATATTTGTTTCATTAAGGTAGCACAAAAGTAGTTTCTTCTTTCTGCTTCAAAGTTTAGTTTTTATAGTCTTCAAAACACTTTTTAGTAGTCAGACTTGTGAGTATCAATTCTCTCACTGAAACTGAGTTGATAATAATGTAATTCTCCAGTTTAGTCAGCCACCCAAGTCCCTGTATTTCATTTTTTTTACTAAATTATAGGTTTGAGATAGAGACAAAGCCATCTCCCAAATCTAATTTCCTTCTGAACTCATAGATAACTAAGGATTTAGTTACGTGTAGGATAATATCCAAATTTTAAAATCCCTAATCATTACTAATGGCATTTTCCCCTCAACTGCCATGTGGATAGGAAAATAATATCCCTAGCAAGTAAGGAATCAGCCAAAATAAGTGACATACCCAAATTCATGAAGAAAGCCAGACACCTTGGAATATAAAAACCTACCAACACCCTTTCTGCAGGTTGCCCTTTCTTCCTTGGAATATTTTGTGGTGTTCCTATGAACACACTGTACAAAAGGGTATTTAAATTCTTGGTTTTTTAATTGCACAGTAGCTATTGTGCCTGTTTTACCTTTCACTCAACCCCATCTCTGGCTAAAAATGCTTCTGATTTCTTCTTATTCAAAATGTCTTAGCTATTAAGTTTCCCCTTTCAAACTTGTTGGTTTAAGAAGCACAGGTAAGACTGTATCTCAAATACTGTGTTCAGTTCTCAGTCCCTCACTACAAGAAAGACATTGAGGTGCTGGAGAGTGTCTAGAAAAGGGCAATGAAGTTGGTGAAGGGTCTACAGAACAAGTCCAAAGAGGAGCAGCTGAGGAAGCTGGGGGTGTTTAGCCTGGAGAAAAGGAGGCTCGGGGGATACCTTATCACTGTCTACAAGTACCTGAAAGGAGGTCAGTCTCTTCTCCCAAGTAGCAAGTGACAGGTTGAGAGGAAGCAACCTCAAATTGCTCCAGAGAAGCTTTAGATTCATTATTAGGAAATATTTCTTCATGGAAAGGGTTGTCAAACATTGGAACAGGGTGCCCAGAGAAGTGATAGAGTCACCATTCCCTGGAGGTACTTAAAGGATGTATAGACACGGTGTTTAGGGTTTAGTGGTGGACTTGGCCATGCTGGTTAACAGCTGGACTCAATGATCTTAAGAGTTTTTCTAGCTTAAATGATTCTATAATTCTGTAATTTTCTTTGTCCACTAACGTATCTTTAAAAGTTATGTCCTAGCAATTTAGTTGGTATAGTTTTGATGCCAAAAATCACATAATGCCATTTTTTGTATGGCATTTTGTATGGCAAAAAATTACTTTAGGTGATAGTATTAGCACTTTTTCTTGCTGCAACATCTATCAGCAAGAAATACATATAAGTCACAGGCATAATCAGACAATCAAGGCATGGCTGAATGCCTCATGCTGAAAAGTGCCTTTTACAAATACTGCCACCTGGAAAATAAGTCAATTGAAACAATCACAGCTGATCTCCCAATCCAACTCATCTGTCATTCTTTCTGGTCTATTATAGTCTTACATTCCGATAAGGTATCAATTTGTTAACTATGCAAATGCACCTGCTTGGAGTGATGTCTTGTTTGGAGATAAACGAAACCACATTAGCATGGGGTGAAATCTGATTAAACGGTGACTCCACAGAATTTTCTAGGATTCTCTATTCACTACATGACTCTTATCTCAGTCTGCTAGCAATTTAGAGTAGTTTTTTTTGGCTAAGGGCACGAGAGAACACTGTCAGACTCCAAAACCTTCACACCAAATTTTCACCTACCACCTAGCATAGCTGCTTCATTCTGCTTTGAAAGAGAAAGATAGACAAGAAACCAGAGCTGTCTTTCAGTCATGAAATATTTTACCTCTGAGAGGTAAAGTCTCATTCTAGACTGGGATTAACAAAGCTGAAGATATGAAATCCCAAGAGCTATGAGGAAAATAACCAACTGTCTTTGCCATATGCTATAATTTTCCACATTCACTTCTCTATTCCTAAAATGAGACTAAAGAAATAAAAGAGCAAGTGAGTTTTGTCATAAAAACAGAAGCATGGTTTTTAAAAGCATTTTATAAAAAAGAGGCTACACTACAATTGCTTTGCAAAATCTCATTAACTCTTTGATAACAATGCGTGATATCTAATTTTCAGTTGCTATTTCTACACCCTATGCTGGCACATTTTTGATCTGACATAGCTCTGATGAAGAAAGGAATTGTAACTAGTGAACATGAAATGAACTGTCCTGCCTTTGAATACTTGTATACCACAGGCAGTTGTAGATTACACAAGCCTACAAGTTCAGTTTGATAAAAACATGAGCAGGAGAGCAATATTTAATGAGGTTATTTACTAGAGCAGTAAGTATCAAGGTGTCAGACAACTCCTGGAAATAAATAAGTGTTTAGGAGAGGTGTAAAATTCTAGACACCGCTTTAGGCTACTTACCCATGTCATTATTACTGGTCAGGAAATTCTAAGCTGGGATGTCCTGACTGTTATTTAAATCTTTTGTTATTATTTTTGAGGGTTTGCCTTGTCCTTGAAAGAAGACTAAGTCAGAATTAGGTACAAATGAAAGGAGAAGTTTAATATAATTTAGAGTGTCAAGAAAAGGTTTTTTAATGATGTGGGCATAATAGAAATTTTTTACTGAGATTTCTCCTTTGTTACTTCAGGATCAGGGTCACTCTCACCCACTCAGTGGGGAAATCCTGATTTCTAATAACCATGTAGGTGGTTGCAATATTTTAAGCATCACAAGTAAGCCTTTAAAGCCAATAAAAGCATAGCGCTAAGTACCATGTCCAGTCATTTCATGAAGACTTCCAGGGATAATGACTCCACCAGCTCCCTGGACAGTCCTTTCCAATGCTTGACCACCCTTTCTGTGAGGAAATTCTTCCTGATGTCCAACCTGAGCCTCCCCCGGTGCAGCTTGAGGCCACGTCCTCTTGTGATGCCACTTGTTGCCTGGGAGAAGAGGCTGACCCACACCTGGCTGTATCTTCCACTCAGGCAGTTGTAGAGAGTGATTAAGTCTCACCGAGTCTCCATTTGTCCAGGCTAAACAACCTGATCTCCTTCAGTAGCTTCTCATCAGATTTGTGCTCCAGACCATTCAGCAGCTTCACTGCCCTTCTCTGGACATGCTCCAGCACCTCAATGTCTTTCTGACAGTGAGAGGCCCAGAACTGAGCACAGCACCTGAGGTGTGGCCTCACCAGTGCTGAGTACAGAGGGACAATCCCTGCCCTAGTCCTGTTGGCCATATTTCTTTTTGATCCAAGCCAGGATGCCATTGTCTTCTTGGTCACTTCAGTTGCCAGTGAGCCCCAAAGCAGAACAATCTCAAAAGCTATTCCAAATTAGGTGTTTGAATATTTAGTTCCATTTGACCAAAAAATACAGGAATGAATGTGACATAGGAGGGAAAAAATTATTTTACTATGAGCTGCGAAGAAAAATCTTCTCTCCTTGATGGTTCTCAAGAGACATGTTCATCTCAATGAAGTTTGTTGCTTTAACCCGGTTGTGGAAGTATCTAAGATAAATTCTTCATGATCTCAGAAGAGTTTCAGCTCTTATATATATAGTGCTTACGAATTCAATTCTATAGAATTATTAATAATTATTACAAAATCTGTGTGTTATATAATCGGAATATTCTCACAAGCACTATCTTTAAAGACACCCATTATCATCTCTATTTTTCAGAGGGAATGGAAGCCTATCCAGATTGAAGGATATCCTCAGAACCAGTTTATCCAATCTGTAGGTGTCTTCAACACCAGAGTAAATTGGAGTTAGACAGTGAAGGACAGTCGGAGCTCTTTGCCATATTGGCAGTTTACTCAGACTTTCACTTAAGTATCAGTGTTTTTACAAGTATAACATAAGAATCTCTTCATTGACAAAACTATTCATAATTTTTGCTTATTCACTATATTTTAAATATTAATTGAATTTTTCTACATGGTTGTGTCTGAAAAAAAAATAGGGTACAGTAGCACAAAACTATTATGAGAGGAATGTCAGGTCCGGTGAGCATATGACTTGTTTTTCTAAGTGTTTATGTTTAAGCCTTCACAAATTGCCCCAAAATGTTGTTATCACTAAAGCAAGAAATCTGCTGCTATAAAAAGCCTTATTCTGAGTTTTATCATGCATTTCTTCTCTCCATATGCTATACTGGAAGAAAGTGTGGCAGAACTATCTTACACTAACTTGCATAAAATAATTACCAAGCCTTTCTCAGCTTCCATTGAAAATATTACCATTTTTAAACTACTTCATGAAGCATTAAATGCAGTCTCACTCAGAAATTTCAAGATGAAACCCAGGGGGATGTGGTTAATCTTTCTTATTATGTATGATTTGCAAAGCATGGCTTTGATTTTAAAAAACCCCATAGTTTGCAAATTCAATAATTTACCTCTAAAAACTAAGCAAATAAATAAATTACCAATAATATTCAACTAGTACTAGCATTATAACCTGCCTTGCAAAGGTCATCTGCCTCTGCTGGTTAGTTATCTATTGAAAGATATAATCATTCTCATACAAAAAGAAAGACAAAACTGGAGAGAATCTGTTAAAACTTTCTTCAGGTTATACTAAGATGTGCAGCTGCCAGAATAATACAAACAGTGTTTTCATAGGACCTTTTGTAAAAAAATTTCATTGAAATGTTTTCAGCATTTCTTTATGACAATCTGAAATCAAAATGTTCATTTTTTAGAAAAACAAGATGAAGCAAAGCGAAACAAAATACCCACAACCAAACCCAAGAAACATACCGACACATTTTTCTTTTCTTGTTTATTTGAAAAACAGGGATGTAAGGAATCAAATGAAATCAAAATTTCTTTTTTCTATATAATATAAAAAGGACATATTCAGATTAACACAACTTTGACAGAACATTCTCCAATCATCTCTATTTATATAGAAGGTTAGCTCATTTCATTGCTGTTGTTCTGTGTGGTCCTCCATAGGTATTCAACCAGAGGCATGGAAAGGTAATGTTATTTGGATCCGTAATGGAGCTGCCAAAATGATTTCCTCACTTATTAAAGCAAAATGTAGCCTATAATTGGCACTCAGTTTTCTGTGTACAGCTATGCAGATGTATCACAGAGATGCCAGAATGATTTTTGCTTTTCTATTTCATTCATACGTATTCGTAGCTCTGTAGACTATTGTATAGTTATATAGTTCCTAGCCAGCTCCAGTACTTTTCCCTACCTTTTCCCTGCCCAGATAGGCAGAAAGACAAAACACATTCCAGAGGCTCCAAACCCCGGGGCTCCAAACCCCAGGGCTCCAAGACCCCTAGCCTATCTTGGTTCTTCCTGGGAGCCAAGGTTGAAATCAGCTCTTTGAGACACGTTTTCATAAACAATGTTTAGTTCCTATCTCAAGGGTGGCTACAGAAGAGGTGGAACCAAAAGGGGAGAATTAGCTCATCACTTGTGCTTCTAACTGGGGATTCTTGTCAATTATGCTAATTTGCTAAAGTTATAAAACTGTATTCACCCCATGCAGGGGTGGGCATTTTCCATATCTTCCCCTTGGAGGCCTCCAGTAGAGATCAGCCTTTGTATTACCTCCTATAGTAACATTATCTCCAAAGTGTGTTGTTTTATTTCTAGGTTCTTTAAGGCACCAGCAGGACAGTAAAGGGGCTTGTAAATGTGGTGTTTGAGTCACCTGGAACATATCTTAAAAATTAAAAGCTTTCCAGTAGTGTGGGTATTCAGCCAAAGTCTGCTTTCTTTAGGTTGCATGCTCCAGGTATTTCATGGTTTTCTTTGCCTTTCAAAGTTTTTTATAAAAAATATTTTAACAGGAAGGTATTTCATGGGAAAGTATGAATGCAATATTTGACCAGGAGTTCCTGGATGTATAATGGAAAATAATACAAATATGAGTTGCCCATTTGAATTTGTGAACACCACAGAAGTATTTACCTCTGTCTGTGCTCTCTTTGTACTACTACACACAAACCCTTCTTCCCTCCATCACTGGCAAACTGACTGTGGCTATACCAGTCTCTTCTGAGGTCTCCAAACATTTGTGCGTTATTCTGAATAATCAAATAAAGTATCTATGTCATTAACTGCTCAATAGTATCTTGTGCATTCCATTTTCCTATTCATGTACTGTAATAGAATAGCTGGAGCTTTTATGAAAACTAAACAATTTTGAAGTGACAGGACAGCCATGCATGCAGGACACTGTTTAATACCAGGACATAAAAAGGCAATTTACTCACTTTTTAAATTCATCTTGACACTTATAGCACACATTTAGCCTACATATTATCCATAAGTAGGGAAATAGTTGAATACCCCAGGTAAGTGGGTTAATGTGTTTCCATGAATATGGATGATCATATTTTGCTTATTCTTTCACAGTCTACATAGCTTTTGTTGAATGTCTTTTGATTGCGGGATACTCAAAAGTTGCATTTTCCTACACTCCATTAGAAATTGATAAATCTTACGCTGAAAGATTGTTTCTCTCCCTCTATATGCCAATATGTTTTCAGTGGTGGATCTGGGACCAAATGTTTAGAATAAAGGTGCAATAAATTCTCCAGCAGAGAGGAATTATGGAAGAATAATACATGAAGGGAACTGTCATCAGTTATGGGTTATCCTCTGCCTTGAAGCCAGTTTTACATGTTGCTTTCAAAATACTTTTTGCATTTTATTTATTTAACCTTAACTATTGTAGAACAGGGTGGTTTTATTATCTAAGTAAATGTCTAGCCCTTTAGAGACCATTATTAACCTCATAATACCTTACAGCTGGCTTTGTAATGTGTGCCCATTAGTAACAGAATTTAATGGTCCATTAGAATGACAGGGATCACCAGGACCCCACAGCACTGTAGGAACATTCACTCTCTGCGCACAAACCTCCTTGGCATCTTATACAGAGGACATGTTAGAAAAAGACAATGCCATTTGGCTTGGTCTTGGGTTCATACACTGATGTTAATGATTTTTCAGTTAAAGGGAACAAGCTACTTTGTTTCCAAGAGCCTTTTTGGATTACCTTTACAAGGAGTCACTGGAGCTGGAAATAATCTCCTTCATTTTCAGTTTCTACATGACAAGATATAATTCTGAGGAGCTGAAATAAATATCTTTATGCCCATATTTCCAACCTTCCCAAGTAAGCAGAGGAAGAAAATGGAGCAACCATGTTTCCTACATTCAAAATTCAGCTAAACGCTTCCAGTAATCTCTGCAGAGTCAGAATTGTAGGCGGGAAGCAGAGCCATGTAGGAGAACAACCTCCATGAAAGTCCAGTACTGTGAATGCTAAGGATTATTCTTTGTTTTCCTGACTATCTTCTGGTTTTCTCAAGGCTGCCTGAAAAGGTTTTCTGTCTTTGGCTTTTCTGTTTTAAGACAAATGCTGAGAGAAATGGTATGACTGGAAAGGGTAATAATGTGCACAGAGGAAACAGAAGCCCTTGCTTTTGGTGCAAGTGTCCAGGTGAAATACTTCACATGTATACTTGTGTTAGCCTGAAACTCCTGTTTACCACAGGATTGACACTATAGCTGTCCATGCAGCATGCTCTAGAAGGCAGGCCAGGAATGTCATAGGTTATGACCCGAACCCCTAGAACATAGTCTGGTACAAACAATAGTAAGACACTTGCTCTTCATCTTACAACAGAAGATGAATGGATGATTAATGGAATTTATCTTGAAGGCAGTAATCCATTGTGAGTATCTGTGTACACCTTCTATTTTGTGAGCACAAATATTAAAACATGCACGTGAGTTCACAGAGATCACACCTCTGAAAATGGCGTGCAGCAGAGACCTCTAAGTACTTTTTCCAGTGCTGAAGGTTATCTCCCAGAGCACGGACTTACATTAATGATGATGGGAATCCAGTTTAATAAACTTCCAGGTAAAATCCCCTGCCCCAGAATTTGGGTCCTATATTCTATAACTGACAAATTATATACTTTTTTTTTTCTTTCAGCTTAATTACTGGTTTTTGCTAACTTCTTGCTTTGTACCACAAGCTGTATGTGTATAATGCCTCCTCACTACAGAAAAAGACAAGAGTCTTCTTGCATTTAAGAATTTATCAACCAAAAAAGGCTTCCACTGAAATGGGTTTTTTTCAGTGGACTTTAATGCCTAACACAGAAACACTAGCAAAGAATCAGTGGATCTTTTCTACATTTGTGTAGAATAGCAACAAAATAATTATTCTAAGTATTGTGACTTTTACAGTATGATGGCAATTAGAAACCTTGATTAAGTTCTGAAATCTTCTTTTTAAGAGCTGTATGTGCACCTATTAACAAACAGTAGCCATTCTAATTTTTTTGGGAACTGAGAGCTAACTGCTTGAGAAAAGGAAGCTGTATGAGGAAACTAAGACACAAAGAAACTGTGGTGCTGAAGTACAATCTATCAGTGGTGAAATGAAAGTATATAGATCAGCAGTATTTACTGAGTGATTTTTCCTCAAGTTTAGACCTTAAAAATTAAGTATCTGCATCAAATATATGCTTCCTGTGCACCTGTTAGACAAGTAAGTTAGACAAGGAGAGATAAGCAGTCCTGGAGAGGGAGTCATCTGGCCCGTTTTAGATGCCTGTCCACCACACACCATTTACTTTAAAAGGAGCCCAAAGTTACAAAATTAGATTGAAATTTAGCTTAGACTTAGGAAAAATAAATCCCAGTTTAAATTACTACCCACGTCCTTGGAAATGTGACTTTCCCAGTGTTTGCGGAACTCAAGCAGTGCACAGTCCAATGTTGGAAGCATGTCCTGGTTTGAAAGGAAGTGAGTTTTTTGAGGAAGTTATAGTCAAACCAATCAGTGGTCAGACTGAATATTGACACCTGGCATGACCACTGAAGAGATTTGTCACTTCTGAGAACATAGGGAGATAAAGGAGAGAATCACAGAGGAACTTCTTTTTGTGTTCCAGTCGTAGAAGGGAGCAGATCTCCTCCCCTGCCCAGCCTGAGGCCTGAAGCGTGGGCCTGGGCCTGGGTGGGGGAGGGGCAGCCATGCGGCCTGAGGAGAGAGGTAGGCCGGAGCCCGGAGAGAGAGAGAGGGTGGAAGGAAACGGGACTGAGCCAGCTTCTGCAGGATGGAAGGGTGGAGAGATGAGGAGATGGTTTGCTACCTCCCCCTCCCCTCCGAGAGAGAGACTGTGCCGGCCGAGGAGCGGAGCGGGGGAGGTTCCCGGCCCTGGGAGTCCTGGAGTTG
>WEIT01027110.1:279-11076 GCA_013389985.1 Dryoscopus gambensis
CTTAACTTTCTGTCACTTTGAGAGTCGTGTAAAGAAAAGAAGGCAGGTCATACAAACCTTGAATGAAAGCGAGAATACACAGAAAGCACCTCAGCCATTCAAAAATCTGCTGAGCACAGGGAAGGAATAGCAGAAGAGGATAATGATAATAATAATGAACAGGGAAAATTATAGTAAATTTAGGCAGAGGAGAAGCAGTCACAATGTATATCCCTCAAGACTTTTGAGTTTGCGCATTAATGACTGACTTGGATTCTACCATCAGCAATAATTAAAGTTTTTTATAACTGAATAGTCAGTGTGAAAATGAAGTATTTATAATTATTATTCTCATACTACAGCTTCTAGTCTTGATTAAGAAAATTTAAGTAGTCATTTTAAATCATGCAGAAGATAAATTGTTGTTCTCAGCCTTTTTCACATTATCCCAAAATACAGAAAGAGAAATGTGGGGCTTTCTTTCATTTTATTTTGGAAACTCCCTCCAACAAAGATCAACAAAGAGCTGGCAATTATGACCCACCACCTACTTGGTTGCTATCATAGCATAAAATATGATTCTGTATTTCTCTTTAAAATGTTGGATTTCTCTTAAAAATTTTAAATCCACAAACATATTTCTAAATATTTTATAATATAGAAATTTAGTAGGATTTCAGGAATATTATCAGTCACCTGCAGAACTTTATGGATTTGCATGGATTTTTTTTATCCAGTACCTCCCTAAACACTTTACAGATTTTGCAGACATTCAGTTAAAGTAGACAGCAAGTTTGTCAGAAGAGAAGCCCTAGGGAAGGCCTAGAGCAGCCTTCCCGTGCTCAGGAGAAGTTACCAACCAAAAGTCTGATGCCAGGCTCTACAGAGGGACAAGAAAAGAGAATGAGGAACAGCAATCAGATATCGAGAAAGGGAGTTCCAGATAGGTACAAAGAAAATGTATTTCAGTAGGATGATACTGAAGTATTGGAGCAGGTCTCCCACAGACTGTGAGGTCTCAGAGGTTTTCAAGACCCAGCTGGACAAAGCTCTGGGCAGTCTGGTCTGAACTGAGCGTTGACTCGACTTTGAGGAGGAGGTTGAAAGGATAGAAAGTGAGATATAACTCTGATAGTCTCAAGGAGAATTTAGCTAAGTAGAACAAATGTATTTCCTTTAAGCTTTGTCGGGCAGTCACAGTCAGCAGTATTTGCATTCATCCCATTTGTGCCCTAGCCTGTGTGGCATTTTTTAAAGGATAGTGGCATAAAACCTTCTCTGTCTGAGAAAGTTATTGCCACAAATCCATTATAAGAAGTAAAATGTAGCTGTACAAATGACCAGTAAATAATGCAACTCTTTTAAGACAAACTTACAGGAAACAAAAATTATCCCAGGAGCTGATGTCTGCATAAAGGACTGCATGACCATAAACCTGTTAGCATCAGCATGTGGACTGTCGTGATGTGTAGGAAAAGAGCGGAATGGAAGTGATTGACACTGGCCACCGGTGGGCTCCAGTTCTTCTGTTCCCAGGATGCGCAGTGTGAGTTAGATCATGACCTCTTTGCCAAGAGCTCTCTGGTTCTAAGGCTGTTAATTCCCCAATGATTCCAGAGATATAAGGCACTTGTATTCCACCTTACATCCCAGATTTAATATTTTTTGCTGATGAAGGTATCCTGTGCCTACTCTAAAAATCTGGTTTCCCTCTCTTTCAGTCTGTAACAAGAGTCAGAATCACAAACAAGGACATGTATAGAAGGGACTGTTTCTAGTTTGTCCTTCTACTTGTCTCCATATGACAGCAAAATAACAAGTCCTTAAGATGTAAAGCAAGGCATTTCAAATTTAAGTAGCAATAGGTTTTAAAAAAATTTTAAAATAGAATTTTAAAATGTCGCAGTACCTCCAAATACAATGTTTAATCAACTTGTATCAACACTGCAGCATGAAATCTTCAGAAATCATTACATAGACTCCACATACAGCTCTTGGGTGATGTGAAAATACTTTTCCAGTGCTGTGGATTGTGCCATTCCCAGCTGACATGTGTCCCAGGCCCCAGCAGAAAGGTAAAGAAAGAGGTGCTAATTAACTGTGGTCCCAGGTACCATGTTTAGCCAGGACTGCCTACTGTGGCACAGTTCTCTGTAGTTGCAATATTTTTCTGGTATTCTCATTAGCCTTTCCCATTTTTGTGAAGAAATTAACAAAGTTATAAAATAATACTTAGAAAATACAAGTATCTAGCAGAGTAGAAATAAGATATTTGAGTGAGAGTGCATACTGGGTATTTGCAGAGGCTTCTTTTTCTTGGTTTTGGTTTGTTGGGGGTTTTTTTGCCTTAGAAAAAGACCACAGGTACTGCAGGTTTTCCAGATGGACTAGAAAAATGCTTGCCTGGAGTTACTTCTATGAGGTGATTGACAAAGGCTGCTTTGGTTCGGGCAGACATGTTTAAAAGCTTCTTCTTTTCATTAATTACATTTGGCAGTAACTTACGAGGGATGTTATTGTCAGGGCAGTGGCTGCCACCACTTTCTCAGAGTTGATATTATATGATCAGGAGTATTTCCACGAGTCACACAGTTACTCCTGAGTCAGAAAGAAGTGCTACTCTCCAGTTGGAGTATAATACGTGCTTTGCTTTTCTTCATACTCTGAAAGGAAGCTAAGGATCCTCATATTTCTGGTTTCAGTATAGCTCCTTCTTCAAAGCCTATTACACTGTGGATTTTTAATGCTTTCATACTTTTTATGCCTATCCCTGAACTGGCATAATGCTAAATCAGCTTGGTGCATAATTAATCAGTATCAATTATATTCATTCTAGATACAAGATTCCCATCAACATAGGATTGCCAAATATACTTCCATTTCCATCTTACTTTCTATTGCCCTTCCTAGTGTGTGCAAACTTGGAGATATCTATATTTACAATTCCTTGTGATTTATTTATAAGAGCAGAACAAGAATCTAGACTCTTAACAATGAAGACATCTCAGAGGTCTGCCTATGTATAAACTTGTAGCACCTAAAGTCAAGATTATGCTATTGTGTTTTCCATTGAGATATTTCATGTAAAACTATCAGCTTCCTCATCTGTTCTCAGATCTGCCCCTCTTCTCAAGCTAGACACTTGAGAAGATGCTTCTTCCTTTTTCTTACCAGATAGGAAGAACTCTTCTCCCTGTATTATGACTCACCCTTTCTGCATCCTCCTCCAAATCAATTTAAAAATATGAATCAAAGGAAAAGACACTTTAGAACATGTTTTTACAACAGTAAATATATATTTGGCAGGACATAACAATACCTGAATCCCTTGGCTTCATGCCATCAGAAGCCATCTAATTGTATCTGTGTGATGATACATAGAAACTGGCATAAAGACTTACGCTTTGCAGTCTAAAAAATCATCCGTTAAACAACATTTTCTTGACTGTGGCCTTTCTGCTAAATCTCTTGGCCATGACTTTATTAAGTGGCACCAGGCCATTTTGCTCCCAAGTAAGAATAAGCCCCAAATACTTCTGAATACATTTCAAATATAGTGGAACAAAAGTCTACATGCATCTTTTTACCAAACTCATTTATCTTCTGGGTTCTGTGAAAAAGAAGACATGTTAAAGCCCTGCTAATACACAGCATATCAAAGAAGCATGTCATATTTGAAATTCAGAATTGATATACGAGTCAGTTGTCTTTTGCTTCTTTACCTTTGAGGTTCATGACACATTCACTTACTTGAAGGATATCTGTCAGAATGTTTTTAGCCATTATTTCACAGTCAGACTTTATTCTATAGTCTTGTGCAAAATAATAGTGAAATTTCATTTGAGACTATTTTGTCCACCTTATGGTATTTTTCCTCAAACTTTTTTTAAACCCTTAGAGAAACTGGTATGGGATTGTATTAAGGTCTTACATAATTGAGGAGCATCACAACATATGCACAAGAAAAATGAACCAAAAGCAGCAGTCTTTTGGTGTTAAGTGCATAACTTCATTAAAATTCACTTGTTGGTTTCTAGTCTCTTTATTTAAAAGGAGAAAATGCATCTCCTGTTATACTAGGCAGAAAGAAAACAAAAGGAAATGGCCTCAAGTTGCACCAGAAGGGGAAGAGATTTTTCATGGAAGGGGTTGTAAAGCATTGGAATAGACTTCTCAGAAAAGTGGTGGAGGCACCAACCCTGGAAGTGTTCCAAAAATGTGTGGATGTGGTGCTTAAGGACATGGTTTAATGGTGAATATGGTGATGGTGCTGGGTGGACGGTTGGACTTGGTAATCTTAGAGGTCTTTTCCAACTTTATTGATTCTATTAATCTCCTTTGGAAGGGTAAGTAGATAAGCAGCTAGGACAGAAGGATGCTTTGCTCCTTTCTGTCCTTTTCCCAGCTTTTACTGATAATTGCCACTGTGCCTCTTTTGAAGCTTCTTGCATTGCCTGCTACCAGAGCCAGGACAGCAGATTAGATGGGAGGTTACCCTAGTATGATAGATCTCTCCATGTGTTTCATACTGAATTTACATTCAGATGATAAGAGTAGTCACTTTTTTTTTAAAGTAGGCCACCTGTCCCTCATGCAATTGTGTCAGCTGCCTAGGTTTAAAAATAATTTTTGCTAAAAAAAGTCCTCATACTAATAGAATCCTCAAATGTAAGATAATGATACAAAAATTATATTGCTCCTAAACTTCAATGGGTACTGAAATCTTAGCAGTTTTGTATTGCTCATTCATGTTCCAGCCCTACTTCCTTTTCCCTCTGTTTTCTTCTCCTTTCCCTGCTGAATCAGATAAAATTCTCCGTCATAGAAAAAGAGTACACGGAGAGACAAATAGACATCATCTATTGATCTGTTCAGCTACTGCTCAGTTTATATTAAAGTTCATGGGTTTCTGTTTTGCATTCTTGGAGGAAAGCCCTATAAACTTTTTGCTGAAGAGGTTGTTGTCTAGTAGTCAGAGGTTTAGCCCAACTGTTCTGTTTCAGAATACGGGCCTGATTCAAAAAAATCCCAAGGCTGAGAAATTAAAAGAAAGCTATGTGGGAAAGATGGGATCAGAGGAGTTAGAGAGGAAAACTATTCAGGAGCACGAAGAAAAGATATAGTAGATGAGGCTGAGTAGCAAAGGAAATGGGCTAATTCACCTGTCAGTTGACTTTGTGACAATCGTAACAGCACGGCAGTCTTGTCTTATTTTTCATGCATTTAATATCGTATCCAGAAATCCTTATGATGTTACAGAAAAGCTTTAATAAGCCTTTTTAGCTGCCTAGCATCATTCTTCTGATCTTCTAATTGTTTCCAAAAATGTTACCTCTTTTCCAAAAGAGACTGAGAATATTTCCCATACTTCTGCTTGATGCAGTTTCATAGAATCATAAAATGGTTTGGCTCGGAAGGGAATTTTGAAGATCCCTGTGGGCAGGGACACTTTCATTTAGACCAGGTTGCTCTGAGCCCCATCCAACCTGGCTTTGAACACCTCCAGGGATAGGGCATACACAACTTCCCTGGGCAACCTGTTCCAGTGCTTCACCACCCTCACAGTAAAGATTTTTTCCCTAATATCTAATCCAAACCTACTCTCAATTTAAACCCATTCCCCCTTGTCCTATCACTACATGCTCTTGTAAATAATCTTGCCTCATTTTTTTCTTTAAGTTTCCTTCAGGTACTGGAAAGCAACTATTAGGTCACCCCAAAGCCTTCTCTTTTCCAGGGTGAAGAATCCAAATTCTCTCAGCATTTCTTCACTGGAGAGGTGCTCCATTCCTCTAATAACTTAGTGGCCTCCTCAGGACTCAGTCCAACAGGTCCGTGTCCTTCCTGTGCTGGGACCCCAGAGCTGATGCAGCACTGCAGGTGGGGTCTCACCCGAGCGGAGCAGAGGGGCAGAATCCCCTCCCTGGCCCTGCTGCCCGCGCTGCTTTGGATGCAGCCCAGGACATGTTTGGCTTTCTGGGCTGTGAGTGCCCATGGCTGGGGCATGTCCAGGCTCTCACCCACCAGCACCCCCAAGTCCTTCCCGGCAGGGCTGCTCTTGGTCTGTTCATCTCCCAGCCTGTGTTGGTACTGGGGGTTGCCCCGACCCAGGTGCAGCACCTCGCACTTGGCATTGTTAAACATCATGAGATTGGCATGGGCCCACTTCTGGAGCTTGTCCAGGTCCCTCTGGTTGGTATCCTGTCCTTCAGGTGTGTCAGCAGCATCACTCAGATTGGTATCACCTGCATCTAGTTTCCTAGAATCACCTTGCACGCATATAGGGATGATAAATTAGAATTTATTTTCATTGTTCCCTGATCTTCGATTTCCCCTCTACAGCCTCTGTCAAGTACCTGCACTCCTCCTATTTCTGCCAAAGCCTTGCTTCATACAGGAAAAGCATTTATTGAAATGCCACTGTTGTGTATAGAAAGCTCTCTGAAGCTGGAGACAGTGATTTTGGATGTATATATTTTTAAATAGAAAATAAATTTTTGGCTTCAGTCTTAAAGGAAACTAGTTGAAAGAAACTGAACCAGATCTCTTATTTCACAGCTCCTAAAGCGTGTCTGATTTCAGATAGTTTGAATACTGAAAGAATTAGCAAAACCAAACAAGAAAACAGACACCCCTCCGCTCTGTCTCCTCCCTAATTATATTAGGAAAAATATTCTTTCCTTTGAGGATGGTAAAGCACTGGAACAGGTTGCCCGGGGAAGCTGTGGATGCCCTGACCCTGGATAGGGATTTGAGCAACCTGTTCTAGCAGAAGGTGTCCCTGCCCACAGCAGGGGGGTTGGACCTTGATCTTCGAGGTCCCCTTCCAACCCAAACCATTCTATGATTTTATGATTCTATGATCCCACATTATATCCAAAGGAAAAAAAAAATGGGATAACTCCGAGGTACAGCTTTTTCTGCTTATGAAAGTGAAATAGTGAGGGAAAAGTACAAAGTTTATTTTAACTTACTGCTTTGTTAAAAAAAAAAAATCTGGAGTCTAAATCTGGTTGGATTTTTTTTTTTTCTCATGAGCTTTATCAGGGAGTATAATTCCACAAAGCTTCGGATTTTTTTCCCTGAAACTATCCAGGGACATTCTCAATAACACATAAGCCCTTGAAAAAATAGTTGGAAAGCCTCAGTATCTCTGCCTAGCTGTTGGTTATGAAAACAGCTAATATAGCAATTTTTGAGGAATGTAAACTTTGTAAAGCACCAAGGTTAGGCAAATGGGAGACAATAATCACGCTTTGTAAGTCTCGGAGAGTTGAAAGTGAGTGGCTGGAGGAAGCATCTGCTGTCTCCAGGGATGCCTCCAAGCTGGCCACCGCGGGGAGCGGAGCTGGAGGCGGTGGCCGCTCCCACCCGAGCCCAGCCGGGCACCTGTGGGGCGGGCGGGCTCCCGCTGCCATTNTGGGCCAGCGCAGGAGGCCGCAGGTAACCCCGGGCAGCCGGCGGGGAGCGCTTTCTCCCTCCGAGGGTTTTCCCTCGTGGGGACCGGGGCGGACTCCAATGATCAGTGAGCGTCGCTGGGGTTTCTTTGCTCGCGGGTTCTTCGTGCAAGGTGGTACCGCTAAGTGACGTGTGTGTGCTTAGGATGGCAGTGCTTGGCTTGGCAGCTTAGTGCTTTACAGTAAGTAGTAGTCTTTTTTTTTTTTTTTTAAAATTGTTTTTTTGGGGGAGTTGACCTGTTAAGGTAGGCTTGCTATCTAAGCAGCTGAACTTGTGCTTGATCCATCTGTGATGATTTATAAACGTGTTTCTTAAGTCCACAGCCTCGCCACTAGTAGGGCGGGACTGTGTACTTTGGAACTGGTGCTTACGATGGAAAAACTTGTCTTTTGATTTCTATTGTGGCTTATCTTTTCATCTACTTGTTCAGTTGCCAAAAAATAGTGACATTAATGGTGAACTTACAAGGTAAGCTTTCTCCTTGTTGTAAAGCCCTTGATGATTAAAAAGAACTAGTGAATGGATCAAAAATAATAATCTGGAGACCTAGAATTCATGTCATTACTGAAATGCATCTAATTCCAAATCTGTGGAACTTATTTTTGTTAGGTAGCATTTAAGGATTTAGCAAGTGTATGCTGATGAAGAATCTCTTCATGGTATAATCTACTTACATTGGGCTTTAGTGTGTTTTACTCTTTCATAATTGGGTGGGAATAATAAATCATTCTGGAGTTACTTCATCTGTTTTAAGGTAGAAGTATCAACTAGCACCTTCACAGATATAACAGGGCTGCCATGAGAACCAGGGTACGGATATAATATAATGTTAGACCTGAATAGAAGCAGTTTGCAGGATTACCCTGATTTATATGCTACTTGAAGAAAAGGCAAGGAAGAATTGTGAGTATAATTATGGGAGTGTATGGCACATTTCAATATAAATTATGTATGTTTTCACCTGCCCTTAACATAGCTGCAGTAAAGGCTACAGATATATGTGAGCCTCCTTAGAATATGTGTACTTACGCAGTTGAGGAGTTCTGAAACTTAGGCTGAGCACAGGTACATATCTTTTCCCTATCAAATTTCTGCACAGAGTTCTGCTGTGGCTTGGCTATACAAACAAGCTTTTTTTTTTTTTTTTTTTGTAGTAGTACTGTTTATTCTGTCTATAAACTGTAAAGTCGGCTTGATCTAGAAACTTCTATATGGTTCTTGCTTCCCCCCACCACAAACCCAGTCTTGCAGCTTCAGTTCTCCAATGGCAGAACTAAATAGGATTCTGGTGGTAGCTGCTTTTGAGAGCTGCCTGAGTGTCTCTTTGGAAATAGTCAGAATTTTAATGCACAGGCTGGCTGTGTTTGTTTATAGAATTACTGTTTCCAATAATATCCCTGCTGATCTCATGAAAGGGGGGGAAAAAAGTAAATATTAATGAAAAAGATGCTGGGTTTGTTCCAAGTGAAAGGAACAGTAATTTCCCCCCCCCCTCAAAACTCTGTTTCTGCACTCTCTCTGTCTCATCTGCCTCCCTGGGAGGTGAAGGGGAATCTGACTTGTGAGTCTGCCCATGGAATTCTGTATGTGTGTCCAAGGTTTCTTTTTCCTCAAAATAAGTTATCATTTTGCAAGTCTTGTTATCTCTCACATAATGCCTGTCTGAAAACAATCTTCTGAAGTTAATCTAGTTTAAAGTAAAGATCAAGAGATGTGGTGCTAACTCTTCTGGCAAGTTTTGTGACTTCACAAATATGCTGCTTGCTTTTGAAGGTTTGTTGTTATGCAGGACTTGCAGACAGTAGTTACCACATTAGTTTAAGACCCTCTCCTGCAAGCTGCTCCCCACAGATCCACCTCTGAGCTCTACACTTCAACCTCTCATCTGCACGGATGGTCTTGTGGGGTTGGGTGTGAAGTGTAGCCTTGAACAGAGTGAGAAAATGTACTGCTATTTTTTATGTATTCAAATACAGTGCTTCAGAGAATATTATTCAAGAGTAATGCCAGTGTTTCAGCTTGCTGATCTAAATAATCTGGAAAAATGCCAGTAAAGTTTCCAGTCTTCCCTTTTAACCTTTCTTAAGTGGCTCTTTTTTTTTATTAAGGAAAACTAGGGCAGGCCTCTGTTTAGCCTTTGCTGTACCTATATGTATGTTTGCCTTTAGATACTTCTTTTTTCCACTTGCATTGCTATTTCTACTCTTGATCTGTTCCTCTGTCAGTTATCCTCTCTGTACAACAGCTTGAAGTAAGGTATGATTCTGCAAAGGCATGCATGTGATTGTGTATGCAATAAGGCACATGTAGATATTTTTGTAATCAGTTAAAACAAATGCCCTGCCCATGGTACCTTTGTTTTTTTCGGATTTCATTGTAAAGAAGGCATTACCCACTTAAAAGACTTGGAGGGGTGGGAGGGGGATCACAGTGGCCGTAAAGAGAGCTGTGAGGTTCCAGCAGACTTCTTTGGTTCAGCACTACAGGTGTGTATGTGCATTCACCTAGCAACAGGAACAGCAGTAGCCTTGCTGAATTCTTTATCTGGTTATAAGAGACTATTAGCATTAAGCCTGCAGGAGATAAAACTTAGAAATCCTGGCACTCTGTCTGTAGCAGTGCTCTGGCTGTCACTGCTGGACCAGGGTAGTTTTCCTGTCCCACAGAAATCTGAGAGTGCGGAAAATTTTTCCACTCTGTGCTGGAATAAAGCAGATTCTCTCTTCCCTTCCCCCAAGCTTTTGTGGAAAAAAACAAAGTGTGAGCAACCCAAGCAGAATAGCCAATAGCTGAGTGAAGGGGGCTTTCCAGGGGGGTGATGAACAGAGGGTCAGGTGCCTTCCTCGAATCCAGCGCTGTGCGCCGGACCGCCGCTCTGTCATGCGCCCGCTCGGCGCTGGAGCCGGGTGACTAAGGCAGGACAGGTGTGTATCAGCCAGAGCGAGTTTCGGTGAGGATGGGATGACACCTTCTTCTGCCTCCCTTCCTCCCCCGCCAATCACGTGTTTCTTACACTGGAAAACTCCCAACAAAATCTGGCTGCTACGTAATGATTGGGGAACTCTCTTGAAAACAAAAGAGGGAGGGGGAGAAAAAGTACCCCTACACCCACCGCAAAAAGAAGGAAGAAAAAAACCCCCAAACAAAAAAAACTAACAAAGCCCCACCAAACAAAACAAAACCCCAAGGATCACCAAGTCCAGAGGCGGAGGTGAAACACTTGAGAAGCAGGGGGTTTCAGTGACAGTCATCCGTCACGTGAGCAGAGTTGGAGAAATCAAATCCCCCGGCAAAACCGGGAAGCCCGTCGCGGCGGAGGGCGGCGGCGCTCGGCTGTGGCCTGGCTGCGGGGGCGGCCTC